>VDFB02193867.1:129541323-129819305 GCA_007258455.2 Sequoia sempervirens | reverse complement strand
AGAGGGAGCGGAGGTTTGGAGAGAGAGACTTGAGAAAGAGAGAGAGAGTAGAGGGTAGAGGGGAGAGAGATACAATTTATTGAGTGAGAGACTTGGGAGAGAGAGAGAGAGAGATGGAGAGAGAGAGAGGGAAAGAGATAATATTTAAATATTTATACATTAACTAAAATATTGAAATAATATTTAAATATTACACATAATAATATAATATATTATATATTAAATACATAATTCAGTAAGAGATTATCATAAATTGTATATTGTATGTTACATTATAAACTATATTGTATATTATATATTAAATTATAAACTTTATTGCATTTTTTAAATCATATATTATAAATTGTATAACATTTTTGCAACTCTATATAGAACAAATCGGATATTCGATCCAAATCAGATATTCGATATTTCTGACACAAAATTTCATGCCTAGGGATTAGCCTCAGGCTTGCTTTGGATTTTGGTTTGAACCTGCCAATCCTAAAAGTCAACACAAAAAACGTGTTTAACAACTTACCTTTCTTTTCCAGACTTCGTGCATATGGCTGATGACTTTTTTTCCACCCAAAATTGATGAAACGAAAAGGGTTTGTAAAGGAGCTTCTCAACTTTCCACCAATATAAATTATACTTTATTTTGAATCTAATAAATAATTATTATTCATTTTCTATTAGAATTATGACTAAAGTTCTGATTGATAGCCTGATTTAAAAACATCTATAACTTTCAAATAGTATCACATTTTTTGTATCCAAAACATGTGTCACATTCTATGCTTTGAATACTATAGGATTATAAAAAAAATGAATTTCATGAAGTTTTGACCAAGTTAAGGTGGTCAAACATACGAGTTTTTATATTTTTTTTAAGTTGTAATTAAAAATTCATAATTAATTATTTACTTGGAAAAAAATATACAAAAAATATGCATCACATCCGGACATGAGTCCTCTACTTATATCTAAAATATTATGATTTTATTATGGTTAGGCTGGTCAGACAGACACCTACTTCTTATTTTTTCCCTAAAATTTAAGTACTACTGCATTGAAATTTCAATTTTTCACCAAATAGATGTTTTTTTAAGAAAAATAAACCTAGTATTTTAAAAACTACATTCAATTTTCCGTAGATTCTATTCTTACATATTTTTGAAATAACATAGATAACTTATATAAATTTTTACGTCAAGTTTCCTAACTCTTATTTTTCTAAATTTTCATTGCCACTTAAGGGCCTATTTTTTCCATGATGATCTTGCACATACCCACTTGCATTTCTTAGTAATTCATGATTTTGGCATACTTAATTCTAGTCTTAGGTATTATGGTCATTTTTTCAGAGGCATAGGCATTTATACTTCATTTGGCATTAGTTTAATGCTTGCTATTTGCATAATAGCATAGCATTTAGTCACTTTAAATCCTCCAAAGCTTGTTTAGGACATTGTCTTTCTTATCAAATTGCTCAAACACTCAATTTGAGGGAAACAATTACATCTACAACAAGTTAGAAGGTGTTATGGAGGTGAATAGCTTCACTGATCAACTGGTATAATCGTTTTTATTTGTTATTAGCTTTCATTGTACTTCATAGCTTCTTTGGGTATTTTTTATTGATTTAATCATGCTAACATATCTGAAAATTACCCATTGATACATTGGTGAACCTGACTCCTTTATTGCAAATTTATGTACGTCTTTTTTCTTCTTCTTTTTTGTGGGTATAGGTACGGAACACCGCATTTGATGATTGTTGAGCCGCATCTATTGTGTCACGATGCATTT
Organism: Sequoia sempervirens; assembly: GCA_007258455.2. Classification (NCBI taxonomy): domain Eukaryota; kingdom Viridiplantae; phylum Streptophyta; class Pinopsida; order Cupressales; family Cupressaceae; genus Sequoia; species Sequoia sempervirens. The sequence goes on along the minus strand of VDFB02193867.1, from coordinate 129,817,514 downwards.
GAAAGCTGAAACGATGAAATCACTCTATTTTGTTGCATACTCAATCCTAAAAGTTGTATTCGATAGCCCAAGCCGCATTTGATTCCTCAAACAATGCATCTATTTTTCTAAACTGCATTTGCCTATCAAAAACTAGAACACAAGATCGAGCCACATTTACTGTACAGAGTGACGCATTTCCTTTGCTATAACACATTTCACTGGTAATATTTCTTTTCATTTCTACATTCGAGTTTTTTTATTTTCTTTTCTTTTCATTTTTGCATTCTGGTTTTCTTTATGCATTCTTCCTAGCATAGGTGTTTTTGTGTTACTAACCTTCATTTGCAGTGTGTGGCACCAAGACTTTGTGGGTAGAAGACAATTTCCTAAAACTACTAACTTGTGCTTTTGCATATTCGTTTGTCCAAGAAGTTCCCATTTGAAAACATTGTCCTTGTTATTTCTTAGAAAAGAAAATATTTCATTTGGTGCATTTAAAATTAGCATGTCTTCCATTATGTCTGATTGTATTTGAAGGTGGTAGGTGACTATGCTCTCACCCTATGCAAACTAGGTGATCAGAAAGCCAGACCCACCTTGTTCCTCTGTAACCTTGATGCAATAATCAAAGTATCCTCTCCCCTTGCACTGTCACGCAATCCTAGGTGTAAGAGAAATGGTTATTGCCTTTAGAACTGGGGCCTACCTTGGTGGGAAAAATTACTCACCCCAAGGTGACCCAGACTGACAACAGAGCTAAGGCCAAGCTACCCTCAACCGTTACATGGGCATTGTCACAATAGTGGTTTACAATTTCTAGGAGGAACTAATTTTTGTTGAAATCACATATTTTTAGAAAATATAATGATTTAAGCCTTAAAAAGTTCCATTTAAAGCATTCCAATTGAATAGGGTTTGATCAAACTACCTTAGATCAAACCCCCTTGAATAGAACCTCGCTAGTTTTAAACCATACCTATAACAGAGTCTCCTTTACACCTATCAAAATGCTGATAAAAAACCACTTTTGATTTACCTTTTGGAGGATCAAATGAATTTTTTTTAAATTTTTTTTTTGTAAGTGTGTAGTCCTTATTATAACCTTTCCAAAAAGTATAATTTTAAATAAATTTAATTCTATTATTATATTTATTTTTTATTTCTTTTGAATGTACATTTTTCACCGAAAATCAAGCTCTTTGTTTTGCACATGTGGAAAAATAGCAGATTATCAAAAAAAAGAAATTAAAAAATTTGAGTGCACCAAATATTGAAGTCCTTGATCCAACAAAAAAATTAAAATTGAATTTTGATATATACAAAAAAAGTTACCCATTATACAATCGAGCTATGTCTGAATTATAATTAGTTTGACTTCAAAACTTGATTAAAGAAAAAATATTCAATAAGAATCTATCTAACCAAGCGGAAGCACTAGATATTAGAGTTACAAATCTAAATTCTAAATAATTAGAATTTTACTCTTCATGGAAAAAAAATTATGCGTTATACGGTGAGTGTCACTTTTTTAAAATGTTGTTTTCTGGAAAAAAACTAGTTTTCGAGGGAGATGGAAAAAGAAGTGCAATCTAATTCCAAAAATTTTGAAAAAAATATATTTACAATCTACAAACAATATTTCACAAAACTCTAGTTTACATCATTTTCAAATTCCTCACGGTTTAGCTGCTATAGTTGCTCGAAAGTGAAGATTTAGTTAAGAGAAATTATTCTAGTGTCCAGTTTGGCCAAAAATTGTAAACCACTATTGTGGGATCCTCACATAAATGCGAATCTTAAGGGAAAACCTAAGATTATGAGTGCGAATGTATCATATGGACCAAGTAGTACTCCCCAAAACTCTGTTGAGCATAACCTCTTCAGGCTAGAGTGCCTCCTAATTAGAGATTAATCTTGCACCCCATGTATGGCTACTTGAATGGGGGTTCTGAATTAAACACCATTATGTAGTAGCCAAACACCTTCTATTTGCTAGCGTAGCACCGATCGATGTGAAGGCATCCACATCTTCACGGTCTTTAGTAGAGGTGATCAATCTACCATGGGAGTTTTATGGGGGTTGGAAGCCTGGTTGGCCTGAGAAGAGAGTGCACTGTAAGGGGGAGCCTGTGCAGCCAAGCTTCTGAATTCACATGCTATTGATATGCAATTGGGGAAACCCACATGGAATCTAGTGGATATTGTTTTGGCTTAACCATAGGATTGTACTTGTTCTCTTTTGTGTTTGGTTATATTCAAAATATCATGTTTGTCAAGTGTTTGTTGGATATTGGAACAAAACAAACAACATTCACATATCTTTAAAAAAATAGTCCACTTCAAACAATTTGGGTTTTGACCAAAACATCAAAAAAAATTTAACTTTTTGCATCCTGCAACACAATTGATAAAACAAATTTGTTGTGCTACAACAGATTTGACAATCTTTGCAATGCATTTGCTCTACTAAAATGCATTTGTTGCTCTTAACACCATATTTTTCTATCTTGCACCGCATTTGCAATCTGTAAAGCCGCATCTGATAAACTAAGTTGCAATTGCAATCTGTAAAGCCGCATTTGACAAATTGAACTACATTTGCCATCTATACTACTACATTTGATAATTGCAATGCATTTGCTACCCGAAATGATGCATTTTCTTGATGAAAATTTAAACCCTATCACATACTAGAATTTAAGTCCAGACATCTTAGCGTACTATCAAAACATCTTTTTAAGAAAATATTTGTCAGAAACCAAAACTAAAATTGCTCAAAACATCCATCATTTGCATTCACTAGCTTGCATTTTGACCATAGGTTTATTTTTTCCAAATTTTAGTTGCATTCCCTAGACATCATAATCATCATTTCAAGCATAAATTTTTCCTTAGGGGTCATCTTAGTAAATTTTGGATTAGGATAACTCACCACACTTTGCAAAACCATTATTTTCAAAAGCAGGTTATCTTGGGATTTAGTCATCACTACTCTTTTTCAGTCATTGTCATTTTGTGAGAACCTCCAACTCAATAGTCTAGTTTGGAAGGCTCACTTGTCATTTTGAAATCATCACTTAGTCCCCTTAGCAATTCCCTTGATAACCAAAGTTGAAACATAAGTTAAGCTTAGGTTGGTTAGACAAACCTTTCTCCAAGCATTGTCCATCCTAGTCCTCATTTTGCACTTAAACTTAACTTTAATATTTTCCATCCTAGTTGTAATTGTGAACCTAGACTTTGCAATAATCATCTCCTTAGTCAAAATTTTGCACCTAGACTTTTCATTAATAGTGTCCATCCTAGTCCTTATTTGACATTTTGACCTTGACAACCTTGTCATATCGCATTAATCATTTCCTTAGGCAAGTGTCATTATCACCTTGCACTGACATCCTCCAAAAAATACAAAAAATGTAGGGTCATAACTTGTCATCTTAGTCTTCATTTTCCTTTGGTATTAGTCATTTTCTTTAGACAACATTGTCATATTGCATCCCTTATTGTCAAAAATCCAAAAACATAGTCTTGCATTGTCATCCTTTATACAAAAAGACAAAAACATACGCTAGTGTCATCCTTGCATTTTCTTGTCATTCTCATCATCCTCATTTGAGCAATTCCCTTTTATGGTGGAAACTAGGCTCCAAAGAAGGAAAAGACAAATGGAAAACTTTGGACAAGATTCCAATTCCAATATTAGCAATCACATTTATGACCCAAATTATACTTTTGACGACCCCTTTAACAACACGAACATCCAACCTATAATGAGCATGCCATCCTCATTAAACAACCCCTTTGAACCATTCTTATGTAAGGATGAATATGGATAAATACTTGAAGAAAACCTAGAGGTAGCAACACAAGATCCAGAGGTAGCCTACTTTGTAGAACAAATGGTCTTATATGATAGAGATAGATATTTGGTCATACTTTTAAGCCAAGGAGCTAAATTACCACGTGGATTTGACATAAATACTTTGAGATCGACATCACCTGAGCCTAATGTCAACAATGCCAACAAAATGACTAATAATAGTCAACCTCAAAACAACACAAACAATACCTTTTTTGAGGCCACCACGCAAACTATCACAAACACCACTAGTGATACCTTTGATAATCAAAACAATTCCAATACAATCAATGCAACATCCATTGGAGGAACACCACTTGTCTCACAATCCTTGCCAATGATTTCCACAATATCATCACAATCTGTTGGAAACACTTTTGGGTCCTTAGCAATGTGGGAAAGTTATTCGAATCCCTTATTCACCACTATAGTTAATGCCATGGGCACATCATCTAGCCATTCAAATCCCCCACTTAAAACTACATCTAGTACCATCAATGCATCCTCATCAAACCCTCTCATTGGTACTTCATTTAATCCCTTGGGAGGAAATAGACGATGTGTGTTTATTCAAGGACCACAACCAAATGTTAACACGTCAACACAATTTAACACCAATCCCTCCCAATGAAAAAGCATGAATATTCCCCTTGGACAATTTCAGCAATCTAGACAAGGCAATCAAAACACACAACCTATGGCATCATTCGAACAACAAAATAGGCATGGTCACCATATTCCCCAAATTTCAGCTCAAATGGCTAGGGGATACATTCTAACATATTCATTCCATATTCACACTCACCAACATGTCCCCAATCCAAACTTGCAGTACCAACAACATGCAAACCAAAACACATCATACATTTCACAACAACACGTCCCTCAACAAAACACCAACATCTACTCACAAAAAATGGGGACCCATGGTGTACCAATCACTACAATGTATGGTACCACAAATAACCCTATAATTGATGCCTTGCAAGCTAAGCTAAAGGGTTTAGAAAAGACTATAAAAAATTTGCAAATGTCCAACAAGAAATCTTAATTGTCATATGACTTATTTGTATATCCCTTTGACACAAACTTATACATGCTGCCATTTCCTCTGAGATATGTGTCACCAAATTTTACCAAATATAGAGAAAAACCAAATCCTATCGAACATGTCCAAGAATTCGCGACCAATTGTATGGACATCACTTATGAACAAATGTACTTGATGAGACTCTTTTCTAAAAGTCTTGCAGGTCCTACCCTTGAATGGTTCTCCACTCAAAAGGATATCAAAACATGGGACGAACCTAAACAAAAAATCATAAAAAATTATGCATACAACATTGACATGGATACCTCCATCACTAGCTTGTGCAATCTTACACAAGAAGATGTTGGTGAAACGTTTATCCCATTCTTCCATAAATGAAGAAGTCTTGCAAGTAGTTGCCACATCGACATACCTGGAAAAGAAAAGGCTGACATGTTTTCCCAAACACTTTTAGGCCCCTTAAAGTATGGATTGCAAGTTCATTGTTGCACAATTTTTATAGATTTAGTTGAAAACGGGGTCCAAATTGAGAAAGCTCTTATTGCAAAAGGAGAGATAAAATATGGTCCTAAAAACACAAACACAAACCCCTCCACTAAAAAAAAAAAGTACTGGGTCAAAAAAAATATTTTACCAATGACGGTGTGGTCAATGCTAAAGCTGTAAACATGATGGGTCTTGTACTAGCTCTAATAGGGCTTCAACCAAAGAATAAACCAATGACGATACTGACACCCCCACCAATAATACCCCAAACAATCAAAATAGTCAAAACAATCAAAGTCAAGGACAATACTATCAGAAAAGACAATTCCCAAAAAGATGAACATGCTCTACTTTGGGAGAACCAATTGAGGATGTCCTTAAGAAGCTCCTCCAAAATGGTCTCATCACACTTGAAGAACCTAAGCCATATGACCCAGGGAAATTTAAACCATCATGGTGGGATGAAAATTCTTTTTTTGGTTACCACAAGGCTAAAGGACATAAGACATTGAATCTTGTTGACAACTCATAAATATTGTGCAAGACCTTATTGAAAGTCGAATAATCAAATTGGGTGGGCCACAATTTCCATCAAATGTTGACCATACCATTCATAAGAACCCACTGCATGACCATGTTTCTAACAACACCTCCACATCAGGTCCTGAGACTAATAATAATCAAGCTAGTTATGCCAACACCAAGTATGACTATTCAAGTGGACCTATTATTAACAATGTCCAAACTGACAATGAATACATCAATACCATCATATTCAAAAAGAGCACCTCAATGCAACACCACTACTTGAAGTGGCAAGGTCACCGTAGTTGGTCTACCTCTTGCTAGGAAACCTAAAATCACCATACCTAGTCTATCTCCTAAACAACCACAACCTAGCTCATCCACAAAGTAGTGGCAACCTAAGAGTTAGTTTAACCTTATCGATCAATTAGGAAAAACCCCTACGTAGATTTCCATACTTGAGCTGCTTCGCATTTCTCCCACACATAAGGATATACTGGATAAAACCTTGCAAGAGTCCTTTGTCCCTAAGGATATTGATGTCAACCAATTTGAGACCATGGTGGGATACCTCACTACACCTCACCATGTCACCTTTTCTGATCAAGATTACTCATCACCCAAGACCAACTATAACAATGCATTACACATTGAAACTTTCATCCACACGCACAAGGTCAAAATATTTTTAGTAGATGGTGGAGCAGGATTGAACATATGCTCCTTAAAACTAGTTAGGGCTCTAGGATTTTATGATGCATGGATAGACCCTACAAAGAGCATAGTTATAAAAGCATATGATGATGAAGAACATTCTTCTAGAGGCATTATTTCTCTTCCTATGAGAGTCGAACCAGTCATTGTGGACACAACTTGCTAGGTCCTAGATCTAGAATTACCTTACAACATATTGCTTGACCACCCATGGATTCATGGCCTAAAGGCCATCCCCTCCACATATCACCAATGTTTGAAATTCCCATTTGATAGCACAAAAATCACCATATATGGAGACCCCAACCCTTTTCAATATTGTACCAACCTAAGGGGTGTTTCTAAACATCGAGTTCCCATCAACTGAGAAGCACCAAGCCATTCTTCTTCCAAATACATTGACCCATCCACACTTGCATCATAATCCATTTCCACTCCTTCCACATCTTCCACCATGCCATGACCTTCCTCACTTCCTAAAGTTGAGTCCAATGTCAAGATCTAGGACCTAGATTGTGGAGAATTCAAACTAAGTACAACATATTGCATTACAAATATACCCAAGACTCCTCATATCAATGATTGGTTGTGTTTCAGAATGGAACCTAAAGTAATTTTTAAAGTTCCACCAAAAACAATTTTTATAAGATGGAGAGACATGAACAACGAATACATCACTGACATATTAGGATGGATCTACAAAGAAATGGAAGCTTTACCCCCATTACCAGTCCATATATATGGAAAAGGCTATTACATGATGAAGGAAAAAGGCTACAACGGTACTAGTGGCCTTGGGAAGAACAAAACAGGACTGTGAGAACCTTTGATGTCATCTGAAAGACCAAAACTTCTTGGACTAGGGTATGGATTTCTAGACAATGACGATCGACATACATATGGACTTTTGAGTGAGAGTGTGCATGCTTCGGAAAGTGTTGATACCATTAAGGAAACCTTTATTGAAAATAACTCCCATGAGTGGAAATTTGGTTCCCAACGATCCCTAAGTGACTATTGTCTATATCACTTGTTCCTTGAAACTGGGGAACTTACCTCTGAACAAAGGTTTTGGAAAACATTTAAAATTGATCAAGAATCGAATAATCACAATCCCAAAGGCCCAAGGGATAATGACAAGCCAAATTTTTCCCCTAATCCCATTAGTCCTCATCATGACATACTAGTCCAACCATCTGAACCCAACAACCATCCTTCAGATCTATCTAAATTACCACATGACATTGATGTTCATGACTCTGATTCCTCTGTCCCCTACTTTAATAAAGAATATGAAACAAGTGAAGAGGAATATTGGATAGAGTCTAACATGGAATTGGATGATGACAATTTCATTTTCAAGGTCTTTGTATGCTTTCCACATCCTCCCCATAATTCACCAACGCTGACAATGGCATTTCCTTAGTCTACCCGCAACTAATTGATTGGGACCAACAAGTCCCACCAGTCCTGAGCACCTTTCAAAATGATGAGGACAATGCAAAATTTATGGGACTATGTGAGGGCGTACCTAGTGGTGATCACAAGGTAGGATTCTCCATTGACCTAGATTGTGCAGCTTACTTCTAGGAGATTGTTTCATCCTCCAGTCACAAAAATAAAGGTAAAAATAAGACAAAAAATGAAACATCTTTAGGTGAAAACTGAAAGGCACCTTCTGATAACAAAAAAGTAAAAACAAAGGATGTATCTATGGGTGAAAACCTCTCTAAGGCACCCAAAGATGGAGGACTGGACTTTCTTCCCATAACATAGGAAAAATTAGCCATGCTCATAGAAGACACTATGGAAGTTAATATATCAATAGCAGAAGACCCTAAGATGGTCCTCTTGGCAGCCTCTTTGATAGAAGAAGAGAAACCTAATTTCCATAAATTATTCTCAAAGCGTAAGATCAACTTTGCATGGTCCTACACTGATATGCCTAGGTTAGATCCAAATTTTGTCTTGCATCATTTTCCACTATTTCCATATGCCAAGCCAGTAAAACAAAAGCTACGAAAGATGCACCCACAAGCTGCATTGTTAGTCAAGGAAGAACTTAAAAAATTGTTAGATGTGGGATTCATACAGTCTATAGACTATGCCAAATGGATATCAAATCTAGTACCTATTACAAATCCAAATAGTCTGATTCGCATTTGCACAGATTTTCAAGACCTGAATAAAGCATGCCCAAAGGATGAATTTCCCTTTCCAAACATAGACATCATAGTAGATCTCATGGAAGGGTATGATATGTCCCTCATGGACGGTTTCTCAGGCTATAATCAAATTCGTATTGCCCACGAAGATCAACATAAAATAGCATTCACTTATCCTTGTGGTACATACTGCTGGAATTTCATGCCTTTTCATCTTAAGAATGTAGGTGCCATGTATCAAAGAGCTATGACAACCATATTCCATGATATGATGCATAAAATAATGGAGGATTATGTGGATGACCCTTTGGCTAAATTAGTGACAAGAAAATACCATTTGAATGTGTTAGACATAATTTTCAAGAGACTAGAAGAGTATAAAGTCAGATTGAATCCTAAGAAATGCATCTTTGGTGTGACATCTGGAAAAATTTTGGGATACATTATTTCTAGAAGAGGCATTGAGGTTGATTTAGCCAAAGTAAAAGCTATTTTAGACATGCCTCCTCCAAGAGGAATAAGTGAACTCGAGACATTACAAGGAAAGGTACAATCTATCTGGTGCTTCATAGCACAATTGGTCATCAAGTTTCAACCATTCCAATATCTTCTATGCCAGGGAATCCCCTTTGTATGGACAGATAAATTCAAAGAGGCCTTCAACAAATAAAAGATTACCTACTGTCATTGTCCGTCCTTATACCTCCCATTCAAGAAAAACCTTTAATTCTATACATCTCTACCACTACTTCAACACTGGGGGAATTACTAGCACAAAATGACCAAGAGGAAAAGGAAAGGGCCATATATTATATCAGTCGACCACTAGTCAGATATGAGCTAAATTACACATCAATTGAACGTGCTTGCCTGGCAGTTGTCTTTGTTGCTCAAAAGATAAGGCACTATATGTTGTCACAAGACACAGTTAGTAGCAAAGATTGACCCCCTGAAGTATCTTTTGATTCATGTATCACTAACAGGACATTTGGAGAAATGGGTTATGATTCTGAGTGAATATGACATCCAATATGTAGAGTGAAAGGAAATAAAGGGACAAGTGATAGTAGGCTAGCTAGCAGATGCACCTATACAAAGTGATCATCCCTTAGTATCAAATTTCCCAAATGATTCAATATTCCATACAAAACCTAAGACACCTTGGAGGCTATAGTTTGATGGATCTCATACTAGTCATGGCTTGGGGGAAGGAATATTGTTTATCACCCCTTAAGGAGATTCCATTCCCAAGTCTTTCTGCATAGCCTTCCCATGTACAAATAATGTGGCAGAATATGAGGCACTTGTCATAGGGCTTAGAATGGCAATAAAATGGAAAATCAAAACAATTCATGTCTATGGGGATTCTCAGTTAGTCATCAACCAATTCAATGATGACTATGACACTAAGGATGAGAAACTAATGCCCTACAAATGAATGACTGACAACTTTCAGACATATTTTCACATGGCGATTTTTTAGCAAGTTTCAAGAACACAAAACAAGGCAGCCAATGCCATGGCTACAATTAGCTCTCTCCTCAAAATTCCAAGCAATATGCCTCAACTAGAGTTCTTGGTAGAACAACTGTCAGTTCCTGATTATGATATTCTCAAATAGGAGATGGTCTGCGAACTTGTTGGTCCTAATTCTCCCTGGTACCAAGACAATAACAACTACCTCAAGACCCAAACCCTTCCACCCAACCTGTCCAATAACCAAAGAAAATCCTTTATCTAAAAAGTTTCCAGATACACCACTGCCAGCGTCACCCTTTACCGTCGTAGTTTTGATGACACCCTCCTTGGATGTCTCGACACCAACGAAGCACACACAACCTTACGCAAAGTACATGAGGGTATATGCAGATCTCATTTGAGTGGTCCTACTCTGGCTAAGAAGATAATGAGACTTGGGTACTACTAGTTGACCATTGAGAAAGATGCACTAGAATATGTCAATACTTGTCACCAATGTCAAATTCATAGTGATTTGATTCATGCTCCAATGTAGGAACTTTGGCCAATTACTTCTCCTTGGCCCTTACACAATGGGGACTCAACCTCATGGGAAAAATCCATCCTACCTCATCCAATGGCCACAAATTCATAATCACCACCACTAAGTACTTCACGAAGTGGATAGAAGCCATCCCTCTTACATACATAACTGACACCCAAATTTCCAAATTCATTCTCAATTATATCATTTTTAGGTATGGTATTCCATAGTCCATCATCATAGACAGTGGACGTCTATTCAAAAACCAAGACGTTCATGAGTTATGGGAGTGATTCCATATCTAACATCATTTCTCCAGCCCATATTACCTGCAAGGAAATGGTCAAGTTGAGGCGTCCAATAAAACCATCATTAAAATCTTGAAAAAGATGGTCAATGACACTGGCTGTGACTGGCACATTCAACTCAACCCTACTTTGTGGGCTTATTGTACCAGCATTCACACACCCACAGGAGCCACTCCATTCACCTTGGTCTTTGGTGCTGAAGCCATATTACCCATCGAGGTTGAAATTCCTTCCTTATGAGTCTCTCTAAAGGGTCTAACTGATGAGGAGTACAAATAGTCACGCCTACACGAGCTAGAGATCTTAGAGGAAAGAAGACAAATTTCCCTGAACCATCTACAGGCATATCAGAATTGTCTATGTCATAGTTACAACAAGTGAGTCATGGTGAAGAAATTTGACATTGGCAATTTAGTCCTCATGCAAAATCCTAAGAATCAGGCTGACCAAGAGAAACCTGGAAAGTTCGAGGCAAATTGGTTGGGTCCTTATGTCATCATATCCTCTTTTGGTTCTGGAGCATATCAGCTAGTGACTCTAGATGGCGAGCAACTGAAAAATCCTATTAATAGTCTACATCTTTGGAAGTTCTATGCATAGCATCATAAATTCGAGCCAAAAACTTTAAAATACAAAAAAAAAATGAAAAATATAAAAAAAATCATCACCCGGATGAAAACCTGGCAAATAGGTGTCTTGGTGACACCAAAAAATACAAAATGAAAAATGACATAAATAGTAAAAACAAAAAATTCATCCAATAGTGAAAACCTGGCAAACAGACACTTTGGATAAGTACTACATGGTGAAAACCTAGAAAACAGGAGCCATGCGTAGTCAATCATTGCTCTGCCATCTACTATCACTTTATCTGTCTGGGCCTATTATGAAACACATTTTCTAGCACCACCACAACATTTTCCATGATATCACACCCTTTCTCTCATGGTTGACATCAAGTCCTACATAATGTCCATCGGGAATCCCGTGCATATCCTTTTCATATCCTTTAAAATTGGCTAAGTCTTGGACCTGACTAGGGGAAAAAGTTTATCATGTGGCTACAATGGATATCACACATGGTTTTGACAATTGTAAAATTCCTTGAACAAAAACAAACAAATCATAAAATGTCCTGAAAAAAGACAAAAACATCATAAAATGTCCAGAAAAAAGAAAAAAACATCATAAAATGTCTTGAAGAAAAACCTAAAAATTAAAAAAAAAAACAAGTCCTAAAGAAAGACCTAAAAAAATAAAAATGTCTTGAAGAAATCCAAGAAAATCGAAATATCACAAAAACACAAAAAATTGGAGTCATTCCTTGTCAAGTCTGTCATGATAGTCAGTCTTTGTCATTTGTCTGAACTACATTGTCTCTACGCATTTTCTATGTAGGCAAGACTCATCTTGGATTCCCCGAGACATTAGGTCAATCCTTGTAGGTTTTTCAAAATAAAATCATGATTCAATCCTTGGTCATCAAGAGTCATGGGTTGTGTTGAACTATGAGGTCTCTAAGTGCATGACGTAGGCAAGGCCATCTGTTGATGAGCCCCCAAGGCCACACTAGGTTAGTCCATTAGGGTTCATGGCACCACACTAGCACACACATCAAAATATCTTCAGGACAAACAAATCATTTCCAAATAAGCATAATTCTAAAATTATTTCGAAAATTATTTCTTCAAACATGACAATCACATCAGAGTGTTAACATCGACATGTGGTCAACACAAGTCAATTCAGTCAAATTTAGTCCAACTCAATCAAAACAAGTCAAATTGTTGCAACCAATCAAACGATCAACTCTTGGTTATCTTTCAGATGCGTCCTAAAAAATAGCCTCTATCATTTATTCCTTAGGATGTGTCCTTCTTAGGCATCATCACTATCATCTAAAATTTTGAGCGATCCTCTTGACATTTAAGGATCACTCTTCTCAACATCAATATCTTTCAAATGCATCCTTCTAAAGAATAGCTCTATCATTTATGCCCTAGGATGTGTCCTTCCTAGGCATCGTCATTATCATCTGGCATTTTGAGGGATCCTCTTGACATTTAAGGATCGATCCTCTTGACATCGACATCATTTAGGATGTGTCCTTCCTGAATTCGACAAATCTTTGGCATTTTGTTACCTTGGCATCGTCAAACCTTGACACCTTGGCATCTCGACATCGTCAAACCTGGAATCTTGACATCAAAAACACCTGGCATTCAGACACACTTGGAAAACACTTAGCACTTGTCTTTGGCATTTTCATCATGTTACTAGTTTTTCAATGAGGTCCTGACACTAGGATTTAGAGAAATAGCGATGTTTCATGATGATTGACTTGTCATATCTTTTCAAACTATCATGTTACTATCTCTCAACAACATCCTGACAATAGGATTTAGAGAAACAACAACGCATCATGATGGTGGGTTTATCTTGTCTTTTTTCATGTAGTCATGTTGCTAGTTCCTCAAGTATGTCCTGGAAATAGGATTTAGAGGAGCAACGACGTTTCATAGATTTTTTTTCTTGGCTTTATTTGTCTTTATTTGCTTGTGGTTGATTGTGACAAAAAGACTGGGGCAATTGAGCTCTTAGTATGAGTCATGATCATCCTTGGTTGTGACTGTTTGTCTCATGTGATGGTATGACCTTGCACACCTTGATCTATGTCATATCATGGTGTTTGTTGGCCATTACAATAATCTGCCCAATGATGATTAAGAGCAATAATAATAAAGTCCTCTGGCAACATGTTGAAGGATTTGGTCTAGGAACTAACATGCATCTCCTTCTATCTCATCCTCTTGTCTCGTCCATCTCTTGATGATATCCTGACATACAAAAACGTAAAGTGCATTCATGATCATATAGGCATTACATTTGCTCCATACATCATCATTGACATCATCATAAAAACCATAAACATTGCATCACATATTGCATCATTCATATATGGTCATGCATTAACATAATCATAAAACATGGCATACATTCAAATAAATACATTATGCATATCATCATCATCCATGGCATAAAATCTCATACATAAACTCATAAAAAACTATCATAAATGCATACATGACATGGCATATAAATAACATCATCATTGGAATCATAAATCCATAAATCACATAGACATCACATAGTCATCATAATTGGATCATAATAACCATCACATACACGTACATCATAAATGCATAAATCAAGTCACATCACATATAGGCCGCATCAAAACTGCATCATGTATATCATATCAAAAATAAATGTCATCTACTAGGATAGAGTCATGAGATATCCCAAAAATTAGAGCTCATAGGCTCAATGGTCCAATATAAATGTCATAACATATGTGTCTGAAATGTCCCAAAGCATGATAAACAAAGAGTATGGCTATGATGCACTCTCCTCATCTTGTTGAGGAGAGGACCTAAGAGACTGATGCTCCATTAGAGGAACATATGCCATCATGGTAACTGTCACCTGTGCTCGTGATGCAGAACGAATTGCTACTGTGGTCTATACCTGTGACACTAAAGGTTGAAGTGATGATGTGACTGACGGGTCTACTATTAGAGGCTAGCTATGAGATGACTTGTGCTTTGATCCAGAAGATCTATGACTATTCCCTAACCTATGACTTGGGGCATGCCTGTGAGAGTGGCTAGATCTGTGTCCTGAGGACTGCCCTATAGATGTGGAAACCCCTACACTGCTCTGGCTACCACTACCACTCCCTGACCTATTGCCACTACCTAACATCATCTATTTCCTCATCAGAATGGGATCTCTCCTCTCGGCTAGCACGTCCTACTCATATGATTTCCTGTATCACCTAAGTCATACACTAACCTTGCCAAACTCTTGAGCCAAATCTACAGATGGTCTTGTACATAGTCATGCAAACTTTGTGCACCATTGCATTGCCTCTTGTTGATGGATCACTACCTGATTCCACTCTACCCTCGTCACCTCTAGCTTGGCCTATAGTTCCCTGACCTATGTTGCACTCTCATTCAATTCCCTCTACAAATCTACAACCCTCTGATCTATCATGGTGTCATGTGGAAATGGAAAACTAGACATTATCTCCTCCTCTCCCTCTACCATCCTCCATCTCAGGAGCCTCTCGGCCTCATCCATGGCCTCATCATCATCCTCCTCCTCCGCAACCTCCTCTCCACTGACTCCCTCATCTTGTGGCACATCCACATCCATCTCAACCTCCTTCTCCTATCTGACCTCCTCCTCAACCACAAGCTCCTCCTCGGTGGCATGCTCTTGTCTCTCCTCCTCCTAATCCTACCTTGGCTCCTCCTCCTCTCTATCCCCCTCCTCAGCCACCTCTAGGATAGCATCCAGTGCCCCTCTCACTGCACACTATCTCACCCTTCTATCCTACCTCTGGCCATCTCTCCTCCTCCTCCTACCATCCCCTCCATCATCATCATCATCATCATCATCTCCATCTCTCCCTCCACCTTGCTCTCCATATCTTCCTTTGTCTCTCCCTCAGCCTCTGCCCCTCACCCTGTCTTCGCCTTTGCCTCCCGGTCCACCTTGTGGCACACGTAGTATAACTGATCTCCTGTCAATCGATGTCGGCCCATCTAGATCTATCAGTGGCACTGGGTGATGACTCTGCCACCATAAGTCATAGTCAGTAGTCATCCCTGGATCTTTAATCCCACCCTTCCATCCCTACTACTACACCACTAACCCATCAATCTGCTACATGGAAAAAGGTACAAAAATAGGTGGACCCTAGGCTGACTCTCTGGATTATCTGGTGTACTTAGTTGTGCCTATTGGTACACCATGTTGCTCTCCAAACTGTCATAGTACACGTTGTGGTAGATACATCTCTATAATGAGCTGACTCTGCACTATCCTGCCAATCAAATATCGGTACTATCTGTAGAAGATGAGATTGTCATCCTCATCATCCCACTACTTGCAGTCCCTATAAGGCCTCCAAATGAAGGATATCATAGTGTCGATTTGATTCCTCCACCAACCTGTCTCCCCAACCCTAGTCTTTTGTAGTGCACTGGCATAATAATAAACATATGGCATCCCCTCTGCTAACTGTAGTCTCTAGATCATAGGTTGGAAGATAGCCACGTGCTCCCATGCCCAAATCATTAGGAGTTTCATACCACATCCAATGATTTGTGCTCTCCTATATGCTACCTCGTGGAGCTGATGATACAACATGTACCTAACAAATAGGGCCCCATGCATAAATAATCTTGTCTCATCTCATACCCACCAGAACATCTCCCCAGCCAATGGGAAACCTATGCCCTTGATGGTCTGCATTTAGTACCCCACCGATTAGTGTCACCAGTAATGCATCAAATTGGCCATAATGCTCCACCATAAACTCCCAGCGGATCTCATATCCCTCAATTCCAAGTCTTGCACCTTGGTCATCATAATAGTCTATAAATTTCTGGTGGTCATGTTGTGGGTCGTATATGATCCGCTCTCCTTGGAGCGGTATACATCCTCGAGAGTCACAGTGGCCTCTTCTTTCGGAAAATGGAACAAACATGTCTCTGAGTGCCATCTCTTGCACAAGGCAGACATCAGTCCCCTATTTTCCTGGATAATGGGAATATAGACAACATAGTATAAACCCAACCGCATCAACCGCCATCACTCCCATGGACTCAACTAATCTCGAAACCTGTAGGTCGATGGTCTGCTCTCCTGCATATAAATGGGCACTAACTAGATCTTTGCACATGGAAAAACAAGTGTCAACACTTTATTGAAAATCATCCTTACCATTTTAAAAGCATTCAATATTTGAAAACAAGCAAAGACAGCATCAGTCAAAGTCAAATGTGTCATGTTGACTTCATTTGCATCATGAAAAGGTGTTTGCTTCATTTTGTACTTCACTTGCATCTCGACCTAGCGATTGCGTCATTTCTATTCGCATTTGCCTCACAATAGAGCACTTGCATCATGATTTCTTGCACATGCATCACTTCATTCAAATGCATCGCTCGAACTAATGAATGCATCGCAAAATGTCATATGCGGCATTATAACTCTCAAATGCGGCGTGATATTGTAAATGTGTTGCACTCTTTTACAAATGTGTCACACATCCTTGTCCTGACCTAATGACCCCTTGCATTTTTGTCGCAAGTCATCAAATGGATCAAATGCGAATGCGAATACGGCTTACACGCACGCATATGCATCGCTACGCATTCATTGTTGACCCTAAAACCCTAAATTTTGCATGAAAAATGATGAAATCACAAAGTGGGATAGGGGTACGTACCGCTGGCTCTAATCCCTCTGGTTGCCTGAAGGACTACATGATCTCCCCACAATGCTCAGTCACTAGAATCACCATCATTGGTAACATCCTCCTCGCTCTGAGCTCTCAAATTTACAAAGGTAAAAAGTGCAAATGAATTGACTTTTACCCCATTTTCAACCTATTTATAGGGTCACAATGGTAATTATTAAACCTTTTGTTATTGGAGGCTCTTTTGACCAGCTTTGACCACCCTTTTGTTGGCTTTAAACATGTCATAATTTGAAACCATCTGCACCATTTCTTTTCTTATCACAAAATTGACTTATTGGGACACTTTCCAAATTTTTCTGTCACTTGGCCAAAATTTGACAATTTTCCTGAGGGGGCATTGATACTCTATACCTTCGTTGGGGCATGACTTTAAATGAATTTTCTTTGTCACAACGTGACATGCTACATTATGACAAAGAGGGGCAAAATGTAGAACTTAAAAATGACCTAGGCCCACAAGCTCTATTTTACAACTTTTGTCTTAGCATAATTATCACATTTTAATTATGTCATTGGTCCACTTTCCACCATTAATTAAATAATTTATTATTATTTAATTAATTCATGTCTTTTTATTCTTCATGATTATTAAATAAATAAATTTTATTTATTTATTAAATACGTAATTAATTGTCTAAATCTTCCCATAATTAAATAAATGTCTTAATTGATTTAATTACCTTTATTCATCAATGTCTTCCTGATTATTAAATAAATGAATTTTATTTATTTATTTAATATGTCACTAATTCTCATAATTAAATGGATATATTTATTTATTTAATTATTAGTCATATTCTCTAAATTAAATAATTATGTTTAATTATTTAATTGCCTAATTTAACATTTCCCTCATTTTAAATAAGTTAATTATTTAAAATGACTTCACATTATTAATTGTCACCCCTTTTAGTAAATAATCTAAAAATATTACTTATTGTCACACATAATCCACATTTTTTAATTAATTTTAATTCAGAAATGGTAATATTCTTCCATAAATCAAGTAATTGATCAAATTCTTGATTTTTCAAATTTGGTTTTTCAGTTCAACCTCTATCCTCTTGATTTTTCGAATCTTGCAAATCAAGCAGTCTTTATCTTCTTGATTTTCAAAATCTTTATCTTTTTGGCTAATTGTCACATTTATTCTCGACTGCCGATTTGATTTTCTCAAATGGCATCTTGGCCACTCATTTAAAAAATTTCCCTAACCCTAATTATGGATTGTCACACACAATCTTGACCTCTGATTTTAGGCTTCCATCAACTTTTAATCTTGGTCGTCCATCCAAAATTGTATTTTCTATAAAATGTTAATTTTGTTCACATTTTGACTTACAACTTACTATGCATATACTTGCATTTCTTAGTAATTCATGATTTTGGCATACTTAATTCTAGTCTTAGGCATTATGGTCATTTTGTCATAGGCATAGGCATTTATACTTTATTTGGCATTAGTTTAATGCTTGCTAATTGCATAATAGCATAGCATTTAGTCATTTTAAATCCTTCAAAGCTTGTTTAGGACATTGTCATTGTTATCAAATTGCTCACACACTCGATCTAAGGACAACAATTACATCTATAGCAAGTTAGAAGGTGCTATGGAGGTGAATCATGGAAGCTTTGCAGATCAGCTAGTATAATCATTTTGATTTATTATTAGCTTTCATTGTACTTCATAGCTTGTTTGGGTTTTTGTTTATTGATTTAATCATGCTAACATATCTGAAAAATACCCATTGATACAATTGCTTTATGTAATCACACCTAAACAATGATAGTTAAGTCTTTAGTTCATGTTAATTGAAAAGACATTTTGTAACAATCTAAAGCTTGTCACTTCCTTCATCTATAAGAAGGAAACCAATACCATATTTTCACTCATCAATGAGTAGGTAGATAGAGATAGAAGAATATAATAAAAAATAATTTTGAAGAAGCACTTATAGTATGAACTGTAAAATATTTTGAAGCAATTTAATGGAGAAGAAATTATAATCTAGTAGCCAAAAGTTTGGTGTTCAATTGTTTGTTGATATTAATTTATAGACGTTATCTTGTTGTCTCTAGAGTGGTCTTTTCTTATGATTTAAATCACTATATCAAAGATATATCTGATTTATAAAGACACATTTGTTGCCTCTATGTGATTGATTTTGATTAGTTTCTACAAGAAAGAATTAAAAATCCTTTTATGTGATTCATTTTAATTAGTTTCTACAAGAATTAAAAATCCTTTTAGATAAGTCATCTTAATTGGTTTCCTTCAAACAAGAATTAAAATCCTCTCAAATAATCATAGTAACCTGGGGAGATATCATTGGGATTAGTAAGAAGAGCTTGATAACTAACAACCTTGCACATTTATACAAGGTATAAACATCTAAAAGTGCCAAACAAATTCAAGTTAAGCTAGAAGTAGGACACATATATCATATACATCTTGACTCCATTTCCCAATAAAAGGCACTAGTCCACTTTAGTTATTAAATAACACTTCATAAAAACCTAATTTATAAACCTTAATCTCAAATGTTAGGAATAGGAGTAGTTTTTAGTCTAGTATCTATTTCATATTTACATGTCATTGTGGAATAAATTGCCAAAGGATGATTTAATTGAAAATTTTGGAAAATACACAAAACCTCTAAATTCATAATCTACTTAATTATCAAAGGTACACCCACCTAGGTCTAGCAAAACCTAAAGAGCAAGGAATCCTAACCATACTAGTTAGCTCCATTCATTAGCCAAAACATTGCTAAACCTGATCATATAGCTTGGAATACTCTTAGGGTTTGCAATTTGCAATTTTGGGAACCAACACTGTCGTTGTGGTACCGAAGGGTGTGTCATGCAAGTGTCATAGACTACAGTTTATAGGGGAGGCTACTCAGTGTGTCATGTTAGTGTCACCGATTGTAGCTTATAAGGGAGGCTACCCAATGTGTCATGCTAGCATCACATACTGTCGTTTATAAGGAAGGTTGTACCTGGTGTGTCATGCCAACATCATGGACTATAGTTTATAAGGGAGGTTACCAAGTGTGTCATGCTAGCATCATAGACTGTAGTTTATAGAGGAGGTTTCCTGGTGTGTCGTTCCAACATCACAAACTGTAGTTTATAGGGGAGGCTACTCGGTGTGTCGTGCCAACATCACAAACTATAGTTTATAGGGGAGGCTACCTGATTCCTGTAGTCTACAAAAATAGAAATGTTTGCATTGAATTTGTTTAGAAAAATAATTCCTACAATCTAAAAAAAGGTAATGTTTACATTGAATTTGTTTAGAATTCATTATTTTTCATCCTCTATATACTATTGCATTAGTATTGAATATATGGAAGTTTTAGGGCTGAAAACTAATCTTGTTAAAACATCTTATTTTTCAATGTACACAACACAATCTAGATACACATAATTTATTGATTTGAATTTCATAACACACACATTAATTTAAAATTATAAATATGTTATTATATTAGTATGGATTATACAAAAAAAAAATTGATCATATGTTGAAATATAAACCTTTCTTACTAATCACCATGACTTATTTTACATTACTTTGTACATTAGATCACTAATTTAATAAATCAAAACACATTTATATGTTATCATTTTCTTAATATTTTTTTGCTTCTAATTTGAGGTCTATGTTAGAAAAAAGGCATTTTTATTTCAACGCAAAATTGAAAATGCTCATTTTTAAGATTTGTATGCATTTTCTAATAATTTATTTTTTAAATTAATGTTCTTCTCTAAATTCATTATGAAAACACATTTTAACCCCAAAAAATCTATACAAAAGGAAGATATACTAAGTTCTAAAACTTCTACAATCTTAGGCCCTCTTGACCAAATTGCTTGTTTATTTATAAATAATACTATAGACATCTAATTTATATGCATATAAATGATTGTGGTTTCTTTTCTATTTAGAGGATAACTACTTGTCAATAATAAAATAGAATTCTCATCCATTTTAATATATAATTAAATTTAAATTTTTAATTTAAATGGTGATTTTTAATTTTTTTAAGTGATTATAAGTTAAAAGTTTTCTTGTGCTACATTAAGATCAAATTTTGTAATATATTGAAGGTTTTAGTTCTTCACTTAGAGTAATGTTTTTGATAAAGTAAGCAGCATTTGCAAGGTGATGTACACTTCACATAGAGCCACAAGGGCCAAAAATGTTCAAGTCCATAAAAGCATCAAAAAATAGTAAGCCAAAAAACACACACAATAGAACAACAGCACACGGATGAACAACGGACCAGCAACAGACTATCTAGTAACTTCTCGGTTCTTAGATAGAAGATAGACAACATCATCACCCACCCATTCACTTAGAGTAATGTTATTTCCCTCCACACCAATCATTTTTTTGAAAACAATTCAATTGAAAATTAGGTATTTTGGAGAAATACTAATCATTACAAATATTTTGTTATTTTATTTTGAAAAAGGGTATTCAAGGGAATATTGGTTTCTAAATATAGCATGCTTAACATTTCACTACCAAAACTAAAGATAAATACTCAAATGTAGAAATGGACATGAATGATTTCACCAAGATGTATATAGTATTACTTTGTAATTGTTTAACGATAACATTAAAAATCAAATATAAGCTACTTTTTGTTTCAAACGCTTATATTTTTCTTCTTTTACTTTAATTATAAATTGTAAAGCACTCAATCTATGTACGCTACCATAAATTTTAATTAAAGATTACAGAATTACTTTCAAACTTATTGCAAATGTCTCAATTACCATGAAGTGTTTAAAGAGGAATCAAGTTTAGAGAGTAAGGCCTTTCTAGAATCACAAAGAAGGGGTGAAGCTCCACTGTAATTTTCAAAATGGGGACATTTCCATAGATTAACTAAACAACATAATGGATGTGTGGGTGATTAGAATGTTCACTGCATATAAGAATGTTTCCCTTAAGAGAACCTAAACAAAATTAGACATGGTTCATGCAATTAAAGATGTTAAGGATAATGGGTAATTTACTTGAATTGTTTCCAAGAAATGAGGAATTCCTACAATGACCCTTCATATTGTTTTCAAGTTTTAAAATTATAAAAAAAGAGGGGTACTCACCATACTATTTGATGAATAATTGAAAATATTCTCCAATGGTGTAAAGATATGGGTGAGGTAGGATATGATCTTAAAATTGTATTATTGAAGTTATATGTTGCACACATTTGTGAGACTAGACCAAATCCTTTCAAGAATGGAATTCATGGAAAGTCGTGGTGGATACTCTTTAAAATAAGACATCTTTATTTGTCACTAAGAACTATAGAAGATACATATATATCTAGACAAATCTAGCTTTCTTAGACCCCCCATTAGAGCAACATTTTGTGAAAACTTTTCTACAATTTTAAATTGGGAGAAATTGTGGTATGGGAAAATTCCTAAACAAACTCATGGAGTGTTCCATATATATTGTCAGAAATTAGCAAATTGATCATAATACTATTTTTTATTAATGCTACAAGCCAAAGTATCCATATATCTTTTAACCCCATACATCAATATGGTCTAGAGTGACATTAGGAGGGGCCCAGCCATCGTCATCTTCTTTCTCTTTATCTTCTTTTTTATCCTCGAGTCGAGGGGAGATTTTCAAAGCTAGACGCGAGAAACATTTAGCAGTGTCTGGCCAACTAGAGCTGCTACCAAGAGCATTATCAGAGGGCCACCCAGAGGTGCCACCGCCGCTCCTCACCACCCCTCTAGAGGGCCACCATAGGTCAACCTGTGGAGGAGGAGAATGACTTCCAAGGAGGGTGGGAGCCACGACGAAGATGAGCTTGAGAGAAGGGGTGAGGAGAACCACTCTACCCTCAACCCCGTGAAGGCAATTGGCCACAGGAGGAGGTGGGTGAAGAGGGCACTCGAGCAACAGTACATGGGGCATTGCCCAAATGGTCAAGAAACACCTAGAGGTGAGACACCTCAAGTGCAACTTTGTTAGCTTGTACTTGAATCTGTAAAAGCACATTAGAGCAAATAATAGCTTTAGAATACAAAGAAACATTTTATCAATCTGACTATGACCAAATATGCAAGCATTTCTATCTTTCCAAATACTAAAGAGGATTTTCACCCTGAAAGTGTGACTCTACTTCTAGTTTTATGGGCTCAACCCATGTGACTCTTGGGGTGTTCCTTCTTACCACCCATCCTTTTATTGTGAATATCTAACTTTAGCTTTATTATTAATATAGATAGTTTCCTATTCATCAAAAGTATCCATATATTCTACCTTTTCAAGGGTCAAAGATAATTGAAAATTTATATTACAGGTTATGAACCAAAGATATGTATGGCAACTCAAACTCATGCATGGATAACCAAAGAATTATTCTATAATTGCTTGCATTACTTTTGAAAATCTATACCCAATGGAGTTTCACCTACTAAGAACATGCGTACTTATCTTTGGTGGTCATGGTATCTATGTGGTGCTTCCCACTATTTAGGACAAAAGAATTTTGGGAATTGATCTTGTTACATTTCCAACTCACACAAGACACAAGTTCTAAACCTTTGATGTAAATGTATTTTTTTATATCCAAGAATTACTTTAAAAGTGAGAATTAGAATGGATGGTAAAGCATTATAAATTATAAATTAATAGATTTGAATTAGCCTAACTATGAAACATAACAATTAAATAGGCCCTCATAGTAGATAATATCAAGACAAGATTCAAAAGAATTAGTATTTAGCCACTTAACCTAAAATCATTTTGCAATGACATGAATCCAAGTAGAGAATTTGTTCTTGGTCAAGGAGATGTGCAATTACAATTGAAAACATTCTAAGCTTGGCATAATTGAATGAGTTTGAAATTCAACTATCTTGAAAAAATCAATTGAATTTAATATTGTTATTATTAAATAGATAGAACATGATTCTACTACTAATGAACCACTACAACATGATGCTACTTTTGAAAATAAACATTAAGTATATGCACCATAATGTTCAAAGTATGTTAGGTTTAAGTAAACCTACTTAGGTAAGCATACTAGAACATAATGGAAGGTGCTAGAAACCTTAGTTTCAACCTCAAATTTAATAATGAGTATGTAGGAATTCAATACCATCCCCTCCTTCATATCTCCCAAATAACAAATTTGTTCATTAGTATGTAATAAATAGAGAGTGACAAAGAAGATGAAGGAATTTTATTGAGAGAAAAATAAGACGTAGTAGCAAAAAATATTATATATCAATTTATAGATACTAAAAGGAAACAAAGCATGTACCTCATTAATTTTTTGTTAAAGCTATCAAATACAAGGGTGAATGAGAAATATTTTTATGAGAGTGGTTCTACAATTAGATTGAGCCAAAAAACTCAAATTCTCACTAGAGATTAGTGCGTGTAGATATTCATGGAGTAAGAAGCATCGATGAAAGAGGTTGATGACACAAAAGCAAGAACAAAAACTAATAAAATGAGAGGAAGGTGAATAGAGCTATAAAGAGGGAGATCAAGGAATAGAAAATGAGAATGCGAAGAAAAATAAAGAATAATTCAAGATAATATAGATACTATAGAAAAAGTAGAAAAGAGGGCAAGAGAAAAGAATGAAGGAGTTTGAGAAAATAAAGAGGGAAATGCAAAGTATCAACTCCTTGAATCTTATTCTAAAAGGAGATGGTAAACATTTACACTCCTAAATATTCATCCATAGCTAATTGGTATTCCCACAAGCCTCTTGAGAATACTAATAACAATTGCTAAGGACAAAGAAAATCCTATTATGACAAAAGTAACCCACTCCTACTAAGAACATGAGTCGTCATTAGAAATCACATAGGTGAGATTGAGGCTTTTGAAGTTCATAAGATTGCCATGCAAACACATAACATCACATATCATGAAAGGTTGTTTTCAAATTTAAAGCTTACAACTTAGAGATGAATTCAAATTTTGAACATGAAAGATGATTCAATTTTTTTATAAATGATGAATAGGAGAAATTGCATACAATCGAAAGTTAAAGTAGATATATCTAGTAGCCAATATTAATGGGGATGAAATTTTAAGAAGAAAATAATACAACAACAAATCAATAATTTTAAAATTAAGAATCAAATCAAATACTATAAGTAACATAAAAAGGTGTGGTATTAGACCTACATATTTCCTTCTTTCCCTCTTGTGCACACTTTTTTATTCCCTCCATACTTTTCTTGGGCGGTTTTGATGTCTTTTGTCCACTCTTGGCTGATGTGTATGGATATAGTAAATGCTCCTTTCCTCCTTCTCACCATTGTTGTTCCATCTTTCTACCGTGGGGCGTGTGGAAGCTTCTGTTTTCTTTTTGACCAATTAAGCCTCCGATAGTTTCAGCTTTTGTTCACATGGATGATGAAGAGCACCTCCTAGAGGAAAATAAATAGAGTATGTATGGGTTTCTACGATAACTCTTTTCAACGTATTCATTGCAACTTTACTCAAACAACAAATCTTGATCTACCCATTTCATTATTTCGGGGATTCACATGCATGCCTACCCTCTGATACAAAGAGAACATAAATGAACGAACTGTGCAAAATCCACGATTATTTGGACCATAAAACACTAGATATGTCTGTCGAAGTCCATACTTTTATTTCATGGGGATAATTTTATTTTCTTGCAGAGAGAAGTCGGAACCATCATCACCTGGCGCATGCTTTTCTGGACTTGTCCCACCCATCCAAAGTGGTTCCAGGCTTGCTTAAAAATGGGTCAATGCTTCTCTTTGGTCTATAGGTCTGCATGGTTCCAAATAAATCAGAATGAAAATCTTCAGGACATTACAAGGAAGGACTATGAATTTTCATAGTTGAGAAAGATCATACATGATATCACCATGGAAGTTTTGCAGAGACCAGTGGTGAATACAAAGACTTCCCCCTACAAAAGGTGAGGTTTCAATGGAGGCAGAGACTTCAATCAAATATAAGCTATCAGTGAGGTCTAGCGTGAAAATGATTTAATTTCAACATAGATGCTCGACACATTTTCTGCTTTCCTTTCTGAACAGTGTTTTAGGATCAGTTCTAGTTTTTCATGGTTCTTTCAATGCATTACACGATTAAAGAATGCATAGACTTAGTTAAATGATTGAAAAAGATGAATTGGCATTCGATATATTAGCCACATGATGTACTGCAGATCTACAAAATTCTGTCAGACAGTTTCTATGATGTGAAGTGCTCGTTTTTACTGTTTTTTTGGTTTGAATAAATTTTTTTAGTATGTGAAGTGCTCGTTTTAAACCAGTAAGAATTGCTTTAATTGAAAGTAAATTTAGATTACATCACTCAAACAATTTACTCACACAAATTATTTCAAAAAATGTTGCCACTACATATTTGAAATAATTCCTTGAATTGAGAATACGCTGCTTCCACCCAGAATACAGAAAAGCAGATTGACAAGGTTTTCTAAAATTACAACTGCAAGTTAGAAATATTATATATTTCACATTCCTATAAGCATGTGCAGTATAATCTATACAAACTGAATTTCTCGGTCTGAAACTGACAGGTTCCCATGGATATTATCACTTACCATGCTTTTCCTCTATTGTAGATCTGCCATTGCCCTACTCTTTTGAGCACTGCAGGGCCTCTAGAATTGATCTGTGTTGGTTGTCCGTTGCCATTAGGTATCATAACATACTTAGCTCTTAAATGTTGGGTTGGATATGTATTTGGGTACATACTAAATACCAACTTGTTCGGTGCATTTGATCTCAGTGGCTTCATAAATGAAAATGACGCAACAGATGCCAAAAAAGATGAGAAAACCTTGATAGTTACCAGGGTTATATGTACTCAAGTTCAGGTACTGGAATTTGGATGGGAGTCACAAAAATCTGGAAAAACTAGGAGCCTCATTAAAATGCCATTTTTCTTTAATGATGATATGTAACAGACCTTGTTTGAAATGTGCTGCTGCCTGCAGTCATGAAATTTTACAAATTGAAACAAAATTTACAGGAAAGTGGCAGATTTTATAAGAATAAGAAAGAGAAAGGAATACTGGTGACTGTTATTAACAAAGTGGAGACAATGAATGATGAAATTTCCAATTTCAATGCTCTGATTGAAGTCAAAAGGGGAAATTATTGGTGCAAATATACAATCTCTTTCAATTCCCTTTTAAAAACAAAATAAGTTTCTCAATGAATCTATCACAGAACAGAGCATCTTCAAACAGAAGAAAAATACAGGTTAGGGGAGGGTATTCATTCCTCATCCAACTATCAATGCATATTACATTTTAGAAAGGCATGAAAAGTTCATCGATAGCTAAATATTACAAGATCCTATTTTTCTATATTGCAGAAATTAAATTTTTATTTAAAACTAAATCACATTATGGATAAGCATCATTTCCCTTTGAGCGAGCATAACATGTGATTATTATTGATAACAAATACAACTGTTGAATCTATGGACAGTGAAGTAGGAGCGCTCCTCATTTTTTTTTTAAAGTTAATTAAACCTAATAAAAGGAATGCAAAATGTCACTACAAAACAACTGTTTTTCCTTTTAATTGCAAGACTAAAAATAGAAGATAAAATGTCAAATATTGATATACCTTGTATTCCATCTTTCTATGGATATGAAAATAATAAAAATAGAGAAATGCATAATTAAAAAAGGAAATTTTAATGCAAGAACAAATAGTAAAGAATTTCCAATGAAAAGTGCATTAATGTGAAAAATGTGCAGAGTATAAAACCTTCTATTCAGTTTTACCATGGCACAGCTTCTAGCATAATTGCCATCTCATACAATCATCAAGTCTTCTTCTTTGCCATTCACGTCATCTAGAGAAGTGGTCACTTTTACAACAATATCACCACATTCCTGCCATCCCACAGCTCTTTCTTTGGACACTTCGCCAAATGGCATGCTTGTGCTAATCTTAGTCTACGCCTACAAGCTGCTTTCTTCTCTGAAATGGAAGGTTTACATTTTGGTTTATCCGGATTAATACATTTGTTTCCATTACTAGGTTTTTTCTTCTCCCCTTGTAGCTGTCCTATTCCTTGTTACACATTTTCCCTGTTCAGGTGCAAATACATTTGCTGGCAAATTGGTGGCAAAATCATTGCGTAAGACTTTTATTTTCTTATTGTAGAGGTTTGTAGTTGCTGCAAGGCTATCATTCTCTTGTCCTGCTTTAATATACTTGTAGGGACTATAGTCTTTGACAACGGGGAAAATATGGATATTAAGCTTAATTTTGTTTTTGCTACCATCTACCCGCTCAAAAACGCAGACATGAACTCCTTCCTCAAGATTATTATCAGTTGAAAAATGTCTCTATCCATCAATCAAGGCAGCTCTAGGTTGATCTCCGAGGAACCGTGCAGACCATTCCCTTTTATTAGGATCCACAAGAGTCACTTCTGTTCTTTCTCTTGGTAATTTGAGATTATCTACAAATGCATTTGATATTCTCTGCAGAATAAATTTTTCACACAAACTAAGCAACATTAACCTATTAAGAACCATTTAAACCCTGTTATTCAAAAACACATAACAAAATACAGAAACCAAAATATCCTATAGACTACAATAGATTGGCTTCTTAAACCTCTGTCAAACTCTCATAATGCGGACTTGCAGGGTATCGGAGACTGCAATATAATAGAGATTGATGAATATCACCCCAGATCTAATGTCAGTATATCTAAATACAAGCAGGCATGGAGAGAGGCCAGGGAATCTTACAAGCCTAAACAAGTGGTATACCATTGATGGCTTCATAGTTACTAAGTCAAAAGGGTTTTCTGATACGAAAGAATTAGCAGCCCCCAGGGCCTTCTTCTTTTCTACTTCGTTAACAGGACGTCTGGCAGAAACATAATAACTTTTCCTCTTTTCCCTTCTCTCAGTTTTTGTCTTCGCAGATTTCACTATCTGACGTTCCTTGTTGGTAGCAGATGGATTGAAATGTTCAGGACTGTCAGAAGGATGGCCTGCATGCAAATTAAAATTTGTGGTTATTCAAATGCTAAGTTTAGAGTTTCCCATAATTTAGGAGACAAGTTTGGCAAAATTTCAATTTTTCATTGAGGACAAAGCTTTTACTTACTATGAGAAGAGGGTTTGGTTTTTTTCACTTTATTTTCAGCATCTGCTGTTGATTTTCTTTTCAAACCAACTGACAATTTTCTGTTCATCAAGTGATCAGAACTCATTGGAATAGCACTAGCATTGACAGTAAGATCAGGGCATCTCTTCTGTGAATCATAATCAGTCTGGATCTTCTCAGAATGAAAAATAGGGATGTTTTTTTCACACCCATTCTTCCCAAATATCCTAACTCTGAAATATATCCTACAGATGTATTTAAATACTAGAAAATCCCCAAACTCTATTGCACGTTGGTTTACAAATTTTTCCCAACCCCTGCCAAAAAAATTCAATTTTAGTACTTGTACTACATAGTTTGACATTCCACCGCCGGCCCTTAGGGCTTTGCAAAACCCCATTCTGTTCCATTCCAATCTCACCTTGACTCTTTGAGCAAAGGCAGGAGGAATACACTGCAGTAAACAAAACCCATATAAAATGAATTTTCAACAACGCATGCAAATAAAATAAAAGGGTATATGAGCATTAGAGTTACCAATCTTTGGGCAAAGTCTTCACCATGACTTTGAAGAAATGGGGACTCCCATCAAACATCTCTCTCTTTATGTTTGCCCTGAACTCTATTAGAATTTTCAGTTCAGGTAGAAAATTTTCACCTGCTTAGAAAAACCAAATAAAGTTGGTCTGAAGTTTCCTCCCGTTCAAAAGCTTCCAAGATTAAATCATGCAAACTACGTATTGTCCAAACATTTGTTTTCAAACACCGGTTCATTGTTTTGTGTGATTGTAGGCTATGAAACAAGAAATCGGTGTTTGAAAACAAACATTTGAACAGTTTGAACAGTATGTAGTTTGCATGATTAGAAAATAAAAGTCTTAACGCAATGATTTTGCCACCAATTTGACAGCAAAGGCATTTGGACCTGAACAGGGAAAATGTGTGAAACAAGGAATAGGACAGCTGCAAGGGGAGAAGAAAAACCTAGTAATGGAAACAAATGTATTAATCCGCATGAACCAAAATGTAAACCTTCCATTTCAGAGAAGAAAGCAGTTTGTAGGCGTAGTCTAAGATTAGCACAAGCATGTCATTTGGCAAAGTGTCCAAAGAAAGAGCTGTGGGATTGTGGGATGGTAGGAATGTGGTGATATTGTTGTAAAGTGACCACTTCTCTAGATGATGTGAATGGCAAAGAAGAAGACTTGATGATTGTATGGGATGACAATTATGCTAGAAACTGTGCCATGGTAAAACTGAATAGAAGGTTTTATACTTTGTAGGCTATGAAACAAGAAATCGGTGTTTGAAAACAAACGTCTGAACAGCATGTAGTTTGCATGATTTAATCTTGGAAGCTTTTGAGTGGCAGGAAACTTCAGACCAACTTTATTTGGTTTTTATATGGGAAATGAAGAAATATCAGGTGAAAATTTTCTACCCTGCACTGAAAATTCTAATAGAGTTCAGGGCAAAAAGAGATGTTTGATTTACAATAAACAACAAACCCCAATGGCAGTAGGAGCATTCCAAATGCTCCAAATTTGGTTTAGATGCAGTCTACTACCTGCTGCCACGACACGTTTTCTCTGCATTCCAAATGTTCCAAATTTGGTTTAGATGCAGTCTTCTACCTGCTGCC
This sequence comes from Sequoia sempervirens, assembly GCA_007258455.2. Classification (NCBI taxonomy): domain Eukaryota; kingdom Viridiplantae; phylum Streptophyta; class Pinopsida; order Cupressales; family Cupressaceae; genus Sequoia; species Sequoia sempervirens. The sequence goes on along the minus strand of VDFB02193867.1, from coordinate 129,786,287 downwards.
ACGACACGTTCTCTCTGCTACGCTACCCAAAATAAAACAAAAACCTGAGTCCAAAAAGTAGACAATTCTGTGTAGGTAAGGCTAGCCAAACTCACGTTTTCAGTCGAAAAACACTGTAGGTTATATGTAGATTAGGATGAAATTTTTATTTAATTCCACTGTCTGTTAGTGATATGATTGTAAGGATTCAACTCTGTACGTTCTGATCACATTGACGGCAGTGTTTCCTAAACTGGTGGGTTATTTATCTAGCTTTTCCTTTGCTCTTCTTTGTAAAGAAAAAGTGGATTCTGTGTACTAAAATTAGATTCGATGAATATAATAAGTAGCAATCACTGTGCAATGGGTACGCCAAACAATCTTAGGAGAATTTTAAAGTTGAGTAGGCAGTTTGTTGAAATTTAAAATTTTGTCATAAATAGAAAAAAAATACATCATTATAATTAAGATTTTTCTATTAGTTAGTTTATAGGTGGATGGTTAGGGAGCCGGTTAACTCCTAGACAAAACACACCTATATATATACAAAAACGTATAAAAACATACATAGAAATATACATACCATGATGGATGGTGTAGCATGAGGCTCAACACAAATAGGAAGCGGAAGTCACGGGAGGTTGCCTCGAGAGTAAACGAACATTAGGAAGGCAACAAGAGATAGACGAAGGAAAGTTTAAAAAAAAATCATAGGGAATTTTAAATGCCAACATCCCTGCCTCCAAGTTGAGAAGTACAACATTCATTCACACTGCCTGTAAAAGCGGTACAGTAATGGGACTACGCTTGGTCAGTATTTGTCAGGAGTCTCTGTATTTATTGAATTTGAAGTCAATGCTCGTGAAAATATGTGTGAACATAGCAAAAATTTAAGGGAGGTCACCTTCCAAATTTACCACAACTATTAGTTAAGTGAAAATTGTATTTCACTTTTTTCATATGATCGAAAAATAAATGCACAATATAATTGGAGGTTGGAAAACACAATGTTAGTTATCAGTTAGTTCATTGTGTTTGTTCAAAGCTCAAGGGAAAAGAGGTCGGGGAGGATTTATAGGTGGGGAATACACAAAACTAACAAAATTGAGTTGAGGACTAACTAACCAATAGGGTATTTACTTGTAGAGGGTTTTACAACAATACGTGGGTTGCGTGTTTCATAACACGCAATGTTTTCCAACTTGTAATTTTACAAAAGAGTAAGAATGTAATGAAAAGCTTTTGTTATTTACATAGTAGGAATGTAATGAAATTCACCTTCACCTTCAAAATTTATAACAAGTCTTATTTAGAGTAAAAATTGTGTTTCAATATCTTCATATGTTTGAAAAATAAATGCAAGATATAATTACATGTTGGAAAACACAGTGGGTTAAATGAGTAGCTGGTTTATGAAGCCTGCAACCAATACATTATTTATCTCATTTACTTTGGTTTGCATCTTTTCAAGTGTTTTTAGAGCAGGTTCCTTTTTCATTTCATACATTCTACTGCCTACACAAAATAGTTGCATGTTGGAAAACACAATGTTGATTGTTCATTAAATTTCATTTTACATGTTCAAATTTAAACAATGGAGAGCATAGGGAGGAGTTGCATTTTGGGGATACATAGAAATAACCAAATTGAATTGAGGAGTGACTAACCATAGTCTCAATATACCTCATCTAGTTTAACCATAATTTCTTATTATTTATATTTCTATGTATTTATATACCAAGGATGAATCTTATAGCACCTACATCTTTCATCTCAAATCGATAATCCAACTAAACCTTCAGTTCTCTAATTAACACTTCATTATTCCTAATGATTAATATATCTTCAATATGTAAAACTATGGTTAACTCATCTCAATTCCTTGGAAAACCCAATTCTAATGCATATGGATCAAATTTTTGATACAACATACATGGTGACTACTTTAATGCATACAAAGACCCTTATAGTTTACAATCCAAATATTCTATACCCCTTATCTGAAATAATGTACCCTTTTAAGCCATCTAATATTTACAGAACTAATTTTCTTGTATGACACATAATTTGAGTCAAGCATCTTGTATCTCCCCTTATGTCGTCCCCTTAGGATCCCTTAATTCATTATCTTAGCTACCCTAAATTCATCCTCTTGCATCAAGGTAGCTCTAGGTTGATCTCTAAGGAACTGTACAGGCCATTCCATTTTGTTAGGATCCAGAAGAGTCACTTTTGTTCTTTCTCTTGGTAATTTGAGATTATCGACAAATGCATTTGATATTCTTTGTAGAATATTTTTTTTCACACAAACTAAGCAACATTAACCTATTACGAACCATTTAAACCCTATTATTCAAAAACTCATAACAAAATATAGAAACCAAAATATCCTATAGAATGCAATAGATTGGCTTCTTAAACCTCTTTAAAACTCTCATAATGCAAACTTGCACAATATAGGAGACTACAATATAATAGAGATTGATGAATATCACCCCAAATCTAATGCTAGTATATCTAAATACAAGTAGGAATATAGAGAGGCTAGGGAATCTTACAAACCTAAACAAATGTTATACCATTGATGGCTTCATAGTTATTAAGTCAAAGGGGTTTTCTGATACAAAAGAATTAGCAGCCCCCAAGGCCTTCTTCTTTTCTACTTCATTAACAAGATGTCTGGCAGGAACATAATAAATTTTCCTCTTTTTCCTTCTCCTAGTTTTTGTCTTCACAAATTTCACTATCTGGCGTTCCTTGTTGGTAGTAGATGGATTGAAATGTTCAGGACTATCGGAAGGATGGTCTGCATGCAAATTAAAATTTATGGTTGTTCAAATACTAAATTTAGAGTTTCCCATAATTTAGGAGACACAAGTTTAGCAAAATTTCAATTTTTTATTGAGGAAAAAGCTTTTACTTCTATGAGAAGAAGGTTTGGTTTATTTCACTTAATTTTCAGCATCTGCTATTGATTTTCTTTTCAAACCAACTGACAATTTTTTGTTCATCAAGTGAGCAAAACTCATCAAAATAGCACCAGCATTAGTAGTAAGATCAGGACATCTCTTTTGTGAAACATAATCAGTCTGGATCTTCTCAGAATGAAAAATAGGGATTTTTTTCACACCCATTCTTCCCAAATATCCTAACTTTGAAATATATCCTACAAATGTATTTAAATACTAGAAAATCCCCAAACTCTATTGCATGTTGGTGTACAAAATTTTCCCAACCCCTGCCAAAAAATTCAATTTTAGTACTTGTACTACATAGTTTGACATTCCACCACATGCCCTTAGGGCCTTGCAAAACTCCATTCTGTCCCATTCCAATCTCACCTTTGACTCTTTGAGCAAAGGTAGGAGGAATATACTACAGTAAACAAAACCCATATAAGATTAACTTTCAACAACACATGCAAATACAATAAAAGGGTATATGAGCATTAGAGTTACCAATCTTTGGGAAAAGTCTTCCACTATGACTTTGAAGAAATGGGGAATCACATCAAACATCTCTATCTCTTTATGTTTACCTTGAACTCTATTAGAATTTTCAGTGCAGCCTGTTGTTTCTTCATTCGAATAGGATAGCTGCAAGGGGAGAAGAAAAACCTAGTAATGGAAACAAATGTAATAATCTGGATAAACCAAAATGTAAACCTTCCATTTCATAGAAGAAAGTAGTTTGTAGGCGTAGCCTAAGATTAACACAAGCATGTCATTTGGAAAAGTATCCAAAGAATGAGTTGTGGGATGGCAAGAATGTGGTGATATTCTTGTAAAGTGACCACTTCTCTAGATGATGTGAATAGAAAAGAAGAAGAATTAGTGATCATATGGGATGGCAATTATGCTAGAAGTTGTGCCATGGTAAAACCATAAAACTGAATAGAAGGTTTTATACTTTGTAGGGTATGAAACAAGAAATCAATGTTTGAAAGCAAACATCTGAACAGTATGTAGTTTGCATGATTTCATCTTGGAAGCTTTTGAGCAGCAGGAAACTTCAAACCAACTTTATTTGGTTTTTATATGGGGAATGAAGAAACAGCAGGTGAAAATTTTCTACCCTGCACTAAAATTTTTAATAGACTTCAGGGAAAACATAAAGAGATAGAGATATTTGATTCACAATAAACAACAAACCCCAATGGTAGTAGGAGCATTCCAAATGCTCCAAATTTGGTTTAGATGTAGTCTACTACCTACTCCCATGACTTGTTCTCTCTGCTATGCTACACAAAATAAAACAAAAAACCTGAGTCCAAAAAGTAGACAATTTTGTGTAGGTAAGGCAAGTCAAACTCACGTTTTCAGTCAAAAGAAAATGTAGGGTATATGTAGATTAGGATGAATTTTTTATTTAATTCCATTATCTGTTTGTGATATGATTGTAAGGATTCAACTATGTATATGTTTTGATCACATTGACGACGGTGTTTCCTAAACTGGTGGGTTATTTTTTATCCAGCTTTTCCTTTGCTCTTATTTGTAAAAAAAAGTGGATTCTGTGTACTAAATTAGATTCAATGAATATAATAAGTAGCAATGCACTTTTGTGTACAATGGGTACCCCCAACAATCGTAGGAGAATTTTCAATTTTTCATTTTTTTATATTGAATCAAGTAGATTATTACAAAGAATAAGAGCTACCAAAGGTAGCTGAAAGGAGAAAACTTACAACCCATAAAAACCACACAACCCCAGGAGGGTTGTATGTAGACACCCAAACCCAAAACTGTACAATAATACAAAGCTATACAACCAAAACATAAGCTGCACAAAATGCCATACCACCACAAGAGGGCTATACAAAAACACCCAAACCCAAAATTGTACAATTTAACAAAGCTATACATACAAATTCAAAGCTGCACCAAAACATTCATTTCATATATTGTACAATTTTACTCTGGTTGAGCTTGTTATCAGATTGAAATTGTAAACTATGATCTTTAATTTGTTGAAGTTGCACCAAGTTCTTTGCATTTTTCTTGCATAATACTTGAAGCTGCGAAAACAAAAAAGCCACCTATATAAAAATGTCAGAGTAAAGTCGTAAAGTTGCACTTGCTTGATGGAAGTTATTAGAAAATATAGCTGAACATCTGTCTTTCCATATGTGTTTGACAACCACTTTCCTAATGGAGTCAGCAATAACATTGTTGTGCATACCAAAACCAAGGATAGCTTCTTTCCAATTTAACTCATGATAGAAAATAGCTAGAAATTTTTTTAAAATAGTTGACCATTGTCTCTTAACATAAGTGCAGTCCCAAAGTATGTGTTTCATATTTTCAATGCATAAAAAATAGGGGCATTTGGCTGGTTGAACCATCACACATTTCAATTTATCCCCAACAGGTAGCTTGCAATGCAAGATTTTCCAAGCTAGCACTTGCATGTCAACACCTGCTTTCGAATTCCATATTTGAGTACTCATTTTGATCCAAAATTTGGAACTAAATCTGCATTTCCACTTCTTATTAAAATATTAAAAAATCATTAATATTAAAAAAATATATAAAAAAAGAATCATTATTATAATTAAGACTTTTCTATTAGTTAGTTTATAGGTGGATGGTTAGAGGAGAAGGACCAGTCAGATTTAGAAGAAAGGAATTCTTAACTTCCTGATAGTGAATGGAGGCATGACCTTTTTTTGCCAGAAAACAAGGTTTGTGTGATAGAAGAAAGTATAACAAATTTTAATCCTGACTTCCATTGCCTGCGGAGGTGCAAATTGGAATTCTTCAATCTTAAGGGGCTCATGTATTGCCCATAGAACAACAATTGTTCACAGTTCAAATTTTCATTTGCTTAAAAAAGATAAATCTTTAGTATTAAAAAAAAAATGAGAAAGACATCAACCTACAAATCCTCAATTTCCATTAGTTAGTTTATATGTGGATGGTTAGATTTGTAAAAGATGTATAACTTTATAAAATGCAAATTCAATTATTGTGTAGGCAAATTGGTTGAAATTGAACAATGTGTCATAGGTTATATTATAGTTAGATGCTTGATTTTGGGAAAAAACTCATGAAACTAATGAAAATAAAATGATTAAGTAAATGATAGGAAACTTCAATTCATTTAATTTAAAAATGTAAATGTTTATAGAAATAAATTTTGGATATATATAGAATGTAATAAATATAGTTTATTGTGTAAAACCAATATTATAGATATAATTCTCCTTTTTTTGCAAGATTGTCACATGATCACTTCAAACTCTAGTGTATTGAAGAATAGACTTGTTTAGTATTTGAAAACCATCCAATTAAAACCAATATGTTGAAGTTGTAAATTAATTTAAATTCATTGTCACCTTAAGTAGAGTTGTTTTGTGGATGTTCATTTATGGGAACATAGTGTAACTGAGTCATGAGTGGGGCCTATAATAAAGGAAATATGAGATACAATTTACATGCAAAAAAAAAATTATCTTTTGTTGATGTTTTGTCTTGCAAGTTTACTTGATAACATAAATATTAGGTAAAGAAAGGGACATAGCAGTAGTTATCTTAAGCTTATTTAAGTGTTTACATCATTGTTGTTTTGCAATAATGCATTCAAATGTTCCTCTTCCTTTTTTTGGTGAGGCACATATGGGCTAAGTTGCATGCATGCACATCTTTAAAATTTGAAGGAAGGTTGTATGTAGAGACATGGTAGTTCTCGAACTCTTGAAATAGTTGTGAATGTCACCCCTTGTCGATCAATGTTGCCAATATCAATAGTTTTCCTTCACAATGTAAGGCCCTCTGACTTGTGAATTGTCAAGGCCCATGCCATTTTTAGTGGAATTCGGTGATAGAGACCATGGCTTAATGGGGTTATAGGAACATTTTTGGGGTTGTTACATGATCCCACACTGATCCAATATAATTTTTGAAATGAACAACAACAAATAAGGGTAGTTGAGGTGGTTTTTTGCCATCACTGTATATAATTGTTTTGACTTGACCAAGTGCACCATTCACAAGCCCTGTTTCGACCCATAAGTTTGAGCACAACATAACCTCTTGACCAATAGACAAGAGTATCTTAGCTTGAATTTGTTCTTCATTTGCATTTGAGTATGGTATCCCCCTAAGCTTTTTTGCAATGGATAGTGCAATAGGCATTTCCAAAGACAACAACATTCATTTGTTGCGTAGTGACACCAATTGATTTGTTGCAAATAGATGTATGGTAGATGAGAAAACTGAGTTTTTTGTAGGGGTGAGTTAGGAACTTGAACGTGACATTAGTGTCAAGGTTAGAAATGGAAGATATCTAACAATTAAATGCATATTTAATTAATAAATAGAGAAACTAAAAACACACACAGAATAAATCATAATACAGAGAATTTAACATGGTTCACCCAATCCGGGCTACATCCACCAAACCGCAACCATCCAATACTTTTATTATCCAGAGCAAAACCTATTACAATTTTGCGAATAATCATGTTTTACATCATACTGTAACCCCCATCTAAACCCCTTTTTAACAAGCTTAGAAGCTTCCAGATTAGGGTTTTACAAAAAATGAGTTTTTTTTTTTTGTTGATTTTTCCCTTTTTCAGTTACAACGTGAAAAAGTAGGAGAAAATTTTTTCTCGGGGGCTGCCACCCTCAAACCCCCGCCTGGGGCCCGACCCGGCCTCAAACACCGGTAAGGATACATGCTGGGGTGTACAGTATACCATGGGCTATAAAATATAGCATGATCAGTCGCCACATACCAACAATTAGAACTTTCCAACCTTCTATTGTCGACTCTACATTTCATAGATTTAAGAGAACTGCACGAAGAGCAATTTGGGAAGGATCATCACCAATCTATCAAAAGATTCTTTTCAATGTTATCACTATTGTGAAGTTGCAGCATAGTTTTCCTCCATAAGAAGTTGAAGCATACATTCAGATATCTTTAACTGGAGGTATTTGTCCTAGGTCGCCAAAGAGGTATTTGTCCTAGGTCGCCAAAGAGAATGGTTGATTGTCCTCCAAATGGTAGGTGGTTATGGATAGGGAATGTTTTACGTAGCCTCATGTCAATCCATTCTAGAAACTTTGGCCCAATGAAGCTCATCTCATCTATCAAATTGTACCGAATGAAGTACATGCTTTCTTGGAAGGTTGCAAGTGTTTTTCCTTGCAAGGGAGCCATTTCTTTGATTGGTATTCAAATGGCACAATGAATTGTTGATGCTTAAATGTTGAATGTAGCAACACTTGTGGGTGCAAGAAATAGTAATGGTGACTGGTGAGCTAGAGCTAAAATCATGAGTGCATACCTTATTTTTTTATGAGGTGTGATTTTCCAGTTCCTTGAACACTTAATTAAGTGGTAGTTGCAAAGGAAGTGGTTAGATGGGATAGAACTATATCAAATTCTTTTTGTTGTTGAGTAGAGAAGGTTGTATGGGTATGTTTGTTGAGAACATGGTCCACTTGAAATTTTGGGCAATTGGAATCTATGAAAGTAGTAGCTACAATTCATTGTAGTGGGTTGAGGTGGGTATCTTAACATTCATGGTTTAGGTCAAGTCACATCGACCAAGCATTTCTAGCGCATCTAGTTGGGAGGTGTGGGTGTAAACTTGATAGTACTTTCCATCCATCAAGGTTGTCTTCTTGCATTGTAGACTTAGTGTTGGATCTGCTACTTGCATCAAGTTCTTTGATTGGTTCTAATGGTGTGCAGTGGACATGCCATGGTTGATAAGTAGAAGAGAACATTTCCCATTGTGCTATTATTTGAACCGTGGTGAGACTCAAACAATTGCTTCTCTGGGGTGTTCCTTCCATTGAGTGTTTTTGTGAGATGCTTTAAAGTTCCATTTATGGGTCGCTTCAATGAGAGACATTGTCCTAGTTGTATTGGTCATGCCATGTAAGCATTGATGTAGGTAGGTGTTGTTGCAATTGATGTGGCTAAGACTAATACACATTTGAATTTGTGTTGATTGACATTTAAAGAAATAAATTTCCTACTAGATACGGAGAGGGAAAGCTTTAGTAAGAGGTGGAAACTCTCCTGGGCACTTATGTCTCGATCCACAAGGCTATTTGTAAGCATTTTTTAAAAAGCTATAGGGGTAGGCATCTCATAATCAAAAGTGGTTGAAATGCAAGATAACACGGTATGATATGTTTCTCTCTTGTGTTAAGCTTTTGCAATATACTTTGCAATATATTTGAGAACAACATCAACTGAGAGAATAGGTTGGAAATCTACATTAGCCCTCCATATAGATAGTATAGATGGGTTTTGAAGGTTGAGGTGTGCTTAGGCTGGCCATTCTCAGCATTTGAAAGATTTGATTGTTCTTGAATGGTCTAGGGTACTTGATAGTGATATACAGTAGATGCCCCTTTCCCCCTAAGGCATGTTTGCAAAGTACATTTTGTGTGGCATTCAACACGATTGAACAATTTACTATAGTCGATTGAAGGGTTGGTTGACATGATCATTGTTGTATCCATCAAACAAGGATTATCAAGAATAGATAGATGAAATTTTTGGTTTCTCAAGTGAAGGCTTCATGGGTTCTATGCAGATACATTTATGCCAATGTAATCAAGTGCATTTTGTACTGATTACAAGTTGTTCTATTCTAATTTTCTAGTGTTAGGTGCTTGTTGGAGCCAAAGGAAACCATGGATGTGTGTAAATCGTCTGTGTTGTCATTCACACCTACAAATTGTTTTTTTTTAGGAAATAATAAAAGTAAGAGTGTAATGTAAGACAATGAGAAAAAAGGGTTTTACCTGTACCAATATTTTGTTGCACCAAGAAGCTTTTCCAAGACCTCTTCACAGAATGCAATAAACCTATGGTGCATGTACAATGTAGTAAGGTGTGGATTTAGAATAATATTTGGTATCCTCCATCATGAAGTTGTTGAAGGATTTGTAGGCAATTTAGTCGGCATGATGGAATGCAAGTCTCACCATTTTCTGTTTGTTGCACTAAGGGTAAAGAAAAGTGTGGGGCAACCTATTTGAATGACCATTTCTGAAACCTCCGCTCAACGTTGATTCCAAAATGGTCTAGTGCCATGAATTTATGAGCTAAATTGCATGAGTTGATATGAGAGTTTGTCATCTAACATGTCCTTTAATCTTTGGCGAAGATCAAAGATCATTGATGGGAGGTAACCATCGAGTTGTTTATTGATAAATAGAAATGAAATGGCTTGGCTATGATGGCACATTAGAATATTCAATATGAAGTACCTAAATTTTGGGTGTTGGTCAAACCTATTATCATGGTACCTTACAAAATGAAGAGCATACTCATGTAGCTTAATTTCTTTGATATGCTCTTTTTTGAATGCGGCTTTTCTTTTTTTAAACAAAGTGGATAATTAATAACATTTTGTTTCCACAGTCCATGATCATTAGTAATCAAGATTTATGGATTACACTGTGTGTGATTTTTTCCATCAACGTTTCGGATCATGGATTACACTGTGTGTGATTTCTCTCTCTATCTGCTAATCATCCTGATGATGGATCATGGAGTATGATCCGAAACGTTGATGGAAAAAATCACACACAGTGTAATCCAGAAATCTTGATTACTAAAGTGGATAATGCCATCACAAATAATCCTTTGGTGGTGTATTCATGTATAGGAGATGGAGAAATGGGTGGCCATTCAACAATAGGTGTTAGTCGTCCTTTACCTAGTTGCAGTAAAGAGTGTGCTTCTTCAACTTTTGTTCATGCATGTAGCAGATTTGCAACAAAGGAAGTTGTGGTCGGCATGGCGTTATCTAAGGGGCCATATTTTGTATCAATTGTTTCCACTAAGCTTGTGTCTATGGGATTAGGATTTGAAGTTGTTACATATAGGAGGTATAAGATGCCAGTGGAGGACTAGGGTAATCTTGACAATGCAAGCTCATCTATTTGCACATCTTTGTAGTATGGGTCATTGCATGTATCTTATATTTTAATGCCTCATGGACACATCCTCTACTAACATGGAAGTTATATGGTTGTTGCTTGATGTTTTTCCTATTTACTATGAGTATATCCAAATCATTAATATGCCTAAAAAGTAGGTTGCAATTGTAGATATATATTGAGGAAAACAAATAGTGTGGCTAGTGTATTTTAGTTGCCCCCCCACCCCTTGCATAAGTAACTTGAAGGATTGAGCTAACCATTGCCTTTGGGCAAAGGATGCCCATGTGACCTAAATTCCATTAAGGGAAGGTTAAGGAGATAGTTGATAACTCCAAGGTTTGCGATTGTTCCTAGACTTACTTGACCTCCCTCTTCAATAAGCTTTAGTTTGAGGCTAAAATTTATATTAGGTGGCTATGAATGAGTAAAGAAAACTTGGTAACTTGGATCTAAAAATGATGTAAAATTTTACTAATAAGATATAATGAAAAAACAACAGATTTTTTTATGGTCTACGAATTGTCTAATTGTAATAACTATGTACCTAGTTTTAAATTGAATATGGTATGATATAATAAGAAAAACTAATGAACAAAATATTAAAAAATATAAAATAAATATGAAAGAATGGGAGTACTCACCCATTAATAGAGGGGCAATGAAGAATTATTACAGTTTTATATCATTAAATAATAAAATTGTGTTTTGTAGGCAAAGTAGTTAGACTATATGGATATATATGATTCGCTAAGGTGCAATCATTCCCCGCTTGTCCCAAAGCTGGAAGGTGGTAGCAGCGAAGGTTGCCTTGATTAAAGGCCATTGATAGAGTTTATTTTATTGATTGTCAAATCCTAGTATCTAACTTGCTTACAAATATATTTTTCAACTCTTCAAAATATTTAATAGTTATTACTTCTCTATTACATGAATAACTCAAATTTACTTAGGCAATACGAAAAAATTCCCCTCAGTGCGTTTATCTTCTTTGATGCACGCATTGATTTGATCACAAGAAAACATTATATCAATCAGAAGAAACTAACAATGTCATCTTACATGAGCATAATAGCAATGTCAATTCTAGGGCAATCACACGCTATTAACATTTAAAGAGACTATATATCATAAACTATAGAACAACTTTATTATAAGGTAAGGTAAATCCATACAACCCACATATAGTTCTGGTCTCCACGCAAGTCGAAGAATACCCACAACATCAAGATCATTATTTACTTATATTTATTATATGGCATGCAGGATGATGGTTCATCTAATAGCAGGGGGAAATCTTCCAGAGTTGGTTGTCTTGTTTGTTCCACTTCCACAGCACAGCTCTGGTGCCCTCTCTGATGCCTCCATGCTTCCTATCACCCTGGAATGCATCCAAGTTGAGGCCAATGTCATTTGCCATCCTTATGGTCCTGTACCCATATCCCATGTCCTCACTCTCACTCCACAGCACACTCTCATCGTAGGAACCGCCCTCATACTTGGTCAACAACACCTGCCATGAAACAATAACAACAACAAAGTTATATCATCAAAAGGCATATATATAAGTAATTATCAGGACAGATTCAGCACTGTACTAATATTTTAGACAAATTTTTATGATATATGTATCATGCTTTGTATTGGCTTTCTTACATAAGAAAACATTATTCTATAGCCGGTGTAAGAGAATTTATTTATAAGACTCATTTTTTATTTTAAAAACAAATAAAGTTACATAATAGATTATATATCACAGAGCTAACAATCCCTCAAAACATACTGTACATACCTCTTGACATGCACCAGGTGCATGGCGAAGGGCCTGCCCAGTGGCCTTGTTCACGAGGCCAAAGGCTGGGTGACCCACAGTGTCCCTCACACGGTTGCTCCATGTCTCATCCTTCACCCATTGCTGCATGCATATACACAGTAAATATATATCAAAAGTGATCCTAGCAACCAATTATCACAGAAACGAACACAGTCAAAATTTAATCATTTAAAGACATATCACCTTATGGATATATATTTCAATACTAACACAAATTTATTGCAGGAAATGTGTATATATACCTGAGTTGGGTCACTGGGATTGTAGTAAACAAGCATAACTCTGCCATCTCTGATACCCAGAGCATAATCAGGATTAGCCTTACAGCAGACCCTCACAATCTGCCCCTGTGGAAGGCTGTGGTAGCTCTGTTGCTCACTGCAATTGTACCCAGACTGGTTACAGCTGTCAGACTGATTAAAGCCATAGTTTTTCTCCATATTTCTGTATGGAGGAGGGTACTGCTGCTGGCCATACCCACCATTAGAGTCATTTGGGTATCTTGGGCTCTCATACTGCTGGTAGTATGCCATACTTGCTTATAGCTTAGAAAATATGAGAATAAAGAGAAATGAGGAAGACAAAGAAAAGGTTATGTTGGCTTTGTGGTTTGGTGGGATGGGTTTGATGGTATTTATATATGAAGAAGCAAAGGAATATTAGTTCGTGGAGAACATACAGGTGCAGTACTGGAAAGTGAAGGAATAGAATAAAACTTTTCTGCAACTAAAGGTTGGAATCTATTCTTGGGACATGATAGAATAGAATCCTTATGAGCGATGTATTCTTGGATATGCTCTTTTAAGTATGCGGTGATTTGTTATGGTGTGCAGCCAAATCATCTATTGCCCTTCTTTTTTTTCTCTTTCTCTTTTTCGAAAGGCCTATGCCTTCAAAATAACTCATATCTATATTCAAAGTTCTCTAGAAAGTAATTTAATAACATATTAAAAATTAACTCCCAAAATACTAGGCTACTGATCTAAAAGCAACCAAAACCATTGCAGCTAAATTTTTCGTCAAAACCATTGCAGTAATAATCAAGCATATTTAGTCTTTTAATATTAGCCTCCACCGTCTCTCTCAACAAAGGTTCATATGAATTTTTATATCGCTAAGAGGAAATGAAACGTTATTTGTGCATAACAATTATATAGGTCTAGTTATTTAGATTATACAAGTTGAAGTTTATAATTAAGATCTAAATAGAAGTTAATGTTTATAAATATTAGATATTTGATAAGTTATATAATTATATTGAATTATAATAAGTTATTTTTTGAAATTATAGTTGCAATTCGTTAATTATATTTATTAAATTTATATTTATTGATTGTTAGGTTATTTAAAAATTAATAAAATTAAAAAAATATTATTTGTCAAATAAAAATTTGAAGAAGAGTAGATAAATAGAAAAATGGTGTGAGTGATAGTAGATGGAGACATGCAAGTGACTGAGATCAAACAAAGGTACGTATTGGAAAAATAAAAAAATCATACAATATGGTGCACAAAGTCCTACTTGAATAAACAAAGTGCTTGGAGGGAATGACAAGCAATCTAAGTTCATTGATCATAGCTAGAGAAAGCAAAAGAGAGACAAAAAGGAAAAGCTATGCCAATAGTCTAAGTTGAATTGGTAGCCAACACAACATATCAAGAAGGAATTGAAAATGGAAGATTTATGTTTCCCCCATGCAAGTAGATTTACGTAGAGGAGATTATTTTAATAACATTTTTTCTCCACAAGGTTTGAGGTTAGAGGAAGGAGAAAAATATAGACTAAGAAGACTCGGGGAAATGTTGAAATTTTAGCATGAAGAATTGATGCCCTACTATTAAAATAGGGGCCAAGTCTATCTAACTTGTATGAAGGGAAAATATCCATAAATATACTATTGAGAAGGAAAAGAAGAAAATTAGAATGTGTCTCATAGATATGAAAATTGTTTCTAGGATACTAGATCTTAAATTGGTATCTCTAATTAGGAGTATTTAGAAATTATGACCAACCAAAGAGAAATTGGAGGATTTGGGAGAGGAAATATAAACTATGTTCTTTCCTAAGGGTTTCTTCATTGCTTTCTTCCTTGACCATGTCCAAGGGATAAAATTCTTAATGGATGATAATGAATTTTGAATGGTTATAGTTGTTGGTTCCCAAATCCCTAAAGGTAAGCTTCTCTTGAGTGCCAGGGGTGTTAAAATCAAGGAAAAAAAGTTCACTTATGTTTAGGAAAGGAAAATATAGGCCAATTTACTTTAAGGTGGGTAGGACCTTCTTAAAATTTAGCCTCTCCTAGGCCAAAGGAGGGCTTCCTTAAGATGTTGATTTAGATAAAAATAAAATAAATAGATATAAGCTTCGATAAAAAGCATATCCAATACATAGCACATCCTTATGTATATGTCACTATGTGTCTACATGCTAGTTTGACAAGGAAAGGCTTTTCCCCTTTTTAAAGAAAATGAACTACCATATAAAGCACTTGAGATTGTAGCTTTGAAACCCTAATATTTCTTGTATACATCTAGACATGAATGTTTTTGAAAAGGAAAAAATAGGTTTTACAGGAACCTGAAACCACAAAGTTAAAACAAACAAAGATAGAGCAATATGAGTCCAAACAAACAGACAGTTGTCCCAAAAAGGAAACGACAGCACAAAGAGACAATAGGGTCCAGAAAAAAGGACCGCCAAAAAGCCAGAAACAACCACCGCTGCACTACTCCAAGGTGTTCATCAACTCCTTGGCTTCCTTTTCAACATCCTTCATATCTAGTAACCCCTGCTTGAGGATTTGAACTGTGTGTGGAGAAGTCGGGGCCTTCCTCTTTGTATTAGCCCGGGTGCGAGTAGACATGAATGTTAAAGAAATTGAAACAAAGCGATATGAAAATTGAAGTTTAATATTTAATTGTTTTGAATGTGTTAGTGTTATAGGACATTGAGTATGAAGTAGATGGGTGATTTTAGTTTGTTAGGTAGTAGAGTCTTTATTTTCATGCATAAAAAGATACAATGATTAAAATCCACCTTGTGATACCTTAATGAAGATATCATTGAAGACTATACCTTCTAACTCCACACATAGTCAAGGTTTTATACATGAAATTAAGTAGATAAATAAAATTATAAAATATCAACATGAAAAAACCCATATATTTATTTTATTAATATGAGAAAATACTTTTATAAAATATTTATTGATGATTAAATATTATCATCTAGATGAAAAATTAATCAAGACTAGCACTCAAATCACTAAAAAATGATTAAGAATACTTATAAAATATTTAAAATTATACACATTACTCATGGAGACATTCAAAGGACATAAAATATATGTGTTTAAATAATTCTTCTAGGATTACATCCATATATTACACCTTTCAGACAAAACCCATAATATTATAATACAAAATACCTTTGACAATTTGTTGGAAAAAAAAATTGAATGGTTTCAAAAACATTTTATCTTGTTCTTAGCTCTGCAACCTATTTTCCATCCATTTACACATAAAATAGTAAAAATATGTCATTCAAAACTAAAGAGAAGTCTTGGAAAAAGATACATGAATTTTTGTAATTGTAGAGATTGCCCATGCTTGCCCACATCAATATGACATGGCCTTGTACCAAGAAACCTATGGAATTCATCTTCTTTCTAATTGCATTCATATTAAGCTCTACAATGGCCCCTAGGTCACACATGAAGGAAACTAATATTGCAATCTCTTTCTTACAAAACATTTGAGAAGTGGAAATTACTACTTTGAAGTGTATTTCAAGATAGAGCTCTTGAAATTCACAATATGAAAAAATATAGAATTGGTGCAAAGATCCATGGGAGATGAAACTTACATGGCTAAACTCACCCTCCATCATTAAATTTTCATTTGAATTCATACCCTGAAGAAAAATAATGTTTTCTAGGAGGAAAAACTTGAGTAGGTAGTTTTCAAGTAGAATCTAGTCATTTTAATATCATTTTGGTAAGTTCAAGTACGTTGTGGAGGTAATTTGGAAGATATGTAGGGATTCCTAGTGGATCAAGATGTGACAATAGAAGGTGGAAGGTTTTATTGTGGGACTAGATATTATAAATACATATTAGATGAAGGTCTAAAATTCCTTAAGAAATTTTTTAAAGAGAAAAGTAAACAAATGGATAATTTCAAAAGAAATGCAAAATCTCCTTGTAAAACTAGAGGTTAAGATGATATATTTGAATAAATTATTAGAAGTCTAGAAATCCAATAAAATTCTACAAACACATGGATGAAATAAAAAAGTGAGGATATGAAAAAATGATGTAGAACTAGTGATAGGAATATGCCATCATCCAAAGGAATTCCACAAATTAGGAAGAAATTAGCATGGAAAGTTTTTTTTGTCATTTTGTGGAGAGATTATGAGTGGTAGTAAAAATAAGGTGTCTCAACCTTTTATTATTCTTAGCATGTTTAATTATTTAATGTTGAAATTATATTTGATATTTATCACAGGTTGCTTTGTGAGTTACATCTTGCAATTTCTATTTTCAAGGAGTCAAGTTGGAAGTTATCATTTACAAGTGGAGTTGTGCAAAATTTCCATTTCATGTTGAGTTTGCATGGAATGTGAGCTTTGAAGGTGTAGTCATTTTTTGGTAGGTGTAGGTTTTGCATGTGCAAGTTTAGTGGCAATGGGCAATTGCAATATTGCATGTGGTGACATGTGAAAACATATTGTTATGCACGTGTAGTGGTTTTGTCACTTTGCATGTTGCATCTTCAACCTTTGGCATTCAATTTCGGAAATATCTAATTAATGCATTGTAAGATTTGCATGGAATGTGAGCTTTGAAGATGTCATTTTTTGGTAGGTGTAGGTTTTGCATGTGCAGGTTTAGTGGCAATGGGCAATTGCAATATTGCATGTGGTGACATGTGAAAACATATTGTTATGCACGTGTAGTGGTTTTGTCGCTTTGCATGTTGCATCTTCAACCTTTGGAATTCAATTTCAGAAATATCTAATTAATGCATTGTAAGATCCTATATATTGAGCACTTGTATTTTGGAGTTATAGATTATTGTTTTGTTGAAGTATCGTTATGCTAACAGAATTACTCCAAAATTGAGAAGAACTATGAAGACTCCTGCAAGAACATAGCTCTACAATTATATTGTAACTTGTTTGTTGTTTTTGAATAATATAATTGAGTTATGTTTTGGAATATGGGGTTTTTCTCCTAAAATGGCTTTCCCCATGCAAAATATGTGTTATTTTTGCATTGTTTTATCTATTTTTATATGTATGCATCTAATATAGTAATAGTTTAATGGTTTTTAAGAAATTTTTACAACTCTCTCCTAGTTAGATTGGTCATGGAAGCATCTTTCATGCACTCGGCTTCCTTTCAATGAGGAAATAGGCACTCGAACTATATATTTGAAAATTTGGAGGTGGGGATGTAGTTTACAATATAGGAGTGGAAGATTATGGAGATTATAAGTATAAATAGAAAAGAGGTTGAGAGGAGATATAAATATTCACATGCAAGTTGAAATATTATAAATGTTGAAATAAAAGAAAGTGAAGAAATGAAAAGGCCTTAAAAGGCTTTGCAAAACTTTCACAGGTAGAATTGGACATTAGAACTAGACATCAAACATGTAGAAAATGTCTAGCAGTCCACTAAAAGTGTACAACTTCATATAAATATTAGAAAATAACCAAAAACACCACAAAATTAGTTAACTTTGATGAAGGGATCCCATTCAAGATCTCTTAAATTAGATATATATGATGGGAATACACACATAAGGCTAAGTGTATAGGAGGACCATGACTAAGAAAAAATTTAGAACTACTATGTAGGGGACCAACAATAGTCTCCACCTCTAGAAATGAATACCAATTTTTTATCCCATGACAAGCAAAGTTATAAAGACATCTATTTTTAAAGATATAGTCTTCCATTTGAGTGCTAGAAGAAGTCAATACTGGGAAAAAATGGAAACTCATTAGATAAGTTTTAATGGTAGGTGGCATTGGGTTTTAAGGGAAATGAGGGACCAAAATGGGGTCTTAAGTGGCCACCTTGTTTCTAAAATCATTAAAAATGATCTTAGATGATAAATTGAAGATAGTTGCACTCAAAATTTGAAGATGCAACAAACGGAGTTATAGTGCTCTAAATCTACTTTAGAAACTACAATTTTCTTAATGGTGGCAATTAAGAGTTTCAAATAGATAGAGCACACAAATTGCTCCTATTATTGTCAAAAAAATACAACATAGCATCTAACGTGCTCCCCCTAAAATTTTGACTTTTTAAAGTATTTTATAAAAAAAATTAGAGGAAAATTAGCAAAAATCATGTTGTTTATAATTGATTATTTTTCTATTTTTTTAATCAATATGTGATTACCAATTTCTGACATGAACACATCTTAAAAAATGAAAACTTGAGTGTGCTCCTTGTCCTTGGTTTTTTTAACTAATCAAGAAAGTCATTTTTTTGAATGTGTATTAAATAGAGTCTAAAATGTAAAAATGTAATTTGTTTCAAATTTGCATGAACAAATAATAAATGACACTAAAAATATTATACATAGATTTTTGGAAAAAAATGAAGACATTAGAAAAAATTTAATAATAAAAACTTAACATATTGGAAATGTAGAAAAAATACATGGTTAGAAAGATAAGAGAGATATTGACATTATTGTGACATTTTTGTAGTTCAATGTTGAAAGATGTACAAACCTAATGGAGAGCAAACTTGAGGTTTAATCATTTTTTAATATTTTACAAAAAAATGCATTTAGATATTTTCATGTAAGTCCAACCATTTGGGTTGGATTCCCAAGGAAAATCCATACCTAAAGGTCAATGGTACCCAAGGCAAGTTATAGTGTGAATGTGTTATAATGCTCTTATGTTTTTATTTAAGAAAAATACCAAAACATGTAAAAGAACATGTGTATCCAATGATTCTAGAACCAAATACTCTATTTTACCTCACATACTATGTGTTCTCCCAAACAATTTTTTCATGATTTTGACATAATTCAAATCATTGTTTAAAAAAAACATATCACTTTTCTTGTTTTATTAATGTAGAAGGTTAAAATTATATATTTTTAGATTGAATTTGATAGTATCAATTATTAATTTATATTTTCAAGATTTTTGAATGATTATTTTTATGTCTAGTTCTTGAATTTGATAATGTGTAATAATTTTTTCATATTTTGACCAATTCTATTAGATTGATATGACCAAACCCAAGCAAGTTGTTCAAATCCAATCTATCCAAGAAATTTATTTGAATCAAAGCAAGTATAGCACTGAACCACTTCTCAATTAAGGATGCAAGAAAGCATTAAAACCATGGCACTTTTCCCCTAAAAACTTATCACTAATTTCCTTAACACAAAAAATGTTGATTTTCCCCTTAACAATGAATTTCTCAAAAATATACAAGTTGGGTGGGAATTATAGGCTAGAGCACATTGCTAGAGAAGTAAAGAGTGAAACGCCCATGACCAACTAATCATGAAGCAAGTCTGACACACATATACACACCCTAGATAGACCTTCACCATAAACAAAAACATTGGACCTACAACCTTGGTATGATAATTTCAAAGTACGTAGCATTCATAGTCAACTTTAGTATTGTCAATGCCTTCATGTATTATTTGTGAAATCATACCAATGAACTTGACAATATACTCAATTATAATTAGAGGAGTATGAAGCCAAAAATGAACAAGAAAACATTGTGTGATTAATAAATTGAATCCAAAAGTTCAAGGTACATTCTCTTTTCTATCTCAATTTTATATTGATCAAATTTATTGAATATGGATTGAATTTATTTAATCACAAATGTGGAGCTAGCATAGTTTTTATATTTTGATATTTTATGATGTCGATATATGTATATTTGTGTAATTATAATGATATGCACATGTAAGGGATAGAATTTAATATTCTACACCTTTACCTATTTTTGTTAATGTCACTTTGGTGTATGCTACATATTTTTTGTACTTATCACTTAACTTGCATCATTTGGTACATTAGTCAACCCTAGAGCTTATCATCTTGATCTACTCTATACAACACCTTAGAAAATGACTATCCCATTTAATTAGGTCTTTTCCTTCCTAGGTTAGGCCCTACTATCCATTAAAATGGGTTGCATATACATACTTTTACTCATTTATTTTTTAAATCTCTTGCTTCGTGGGTCATTTTTTGAACAGTGAATGTTATTTTTCAACCCCATCAACTTGCATACCAAAGATCTCAAGTTGTATGTATATGGATTGTATTTAGATACATCCTAGGTTGTTTAGGATCGTCAATTCATCATTATATTTTATCTTGTATATGTACATCTTAGTCATAATTATACTAGTCCTAGTCTCAATTACACTAGTCCTAATCTCAATTACATTAGTTGTATCAACATTTGCATCTCTCCTTTATGAAGTTTCATCCTAAATAAAATAAAATAAATGAATGATTGTTTTATTTTGAATTCAAAATAGTTAGAACACGTTAAAAAAGACCCTTCAGAGACACGAGAGCTTTGTGAGCATGAGCAGCATACTAAACATGGAATTCAAAATAAATTCAGATTGCATTGCCTATTTTATGTCAATGAAAGGAAGAAGCCGATTTTCAAAAAAACAGAGGATGAATAATGCAAGCTTTGCACAGGTCGTGAAAAAAATAAGAGGACAGATTAGAGGTCAATGATGGAGTTCTTTCTGTTGACTGTCAAATCCTTATCATCCTAGTATCTAAATTGCTTACAAATAGGTAGTTTAAACTCTTCAAGATATTTTGTATTTATTTCTCACTTGGATGAATAACTCAAATTTGCTAGGTAGTACGGAATAATTCTCCTCGTTGTTTATCTTCTTTGATGCACGAATTATTTTATCACAAGAAAACACTATATCAATCAAAATAGTTCAATTTAATCTGACATGAGCATATTAACAATGCCAATGCTAGGGCAATCACAAGATATTAACATTTAACAAAAACTATATATTATAAACTAGAGAACAACTTATAATAAAACTATGTATCATAAACTAGAGAACAACTTTATTATAAGGTAAGGCAAATCCATACAACCCAAATATAGTTCGGGTCTCCACACAAATCTAAGAACACCCACAACATTAAGATCTTTATTTACTTATATTTATGCCATGCAGGATTATGATTCTTCTAATAACAAGGGGAAATCTTCCAGAGCTGGTTTTCCTGTTTGTTCCACTTCCACAGCACAACTCTAGTGCCCTCTTGGATGCCTCCATGCTTTCTATCACCCTGGAATGCATCCAAGTTGAGGCCAATGTCATTTGCCATCCTTATGGTCCTGTACCCATATCCCATGTCCTCACTCTCACTCCACAGCACACTTTCGTCATAGGAACCACCCTCATACTTGGTCAACAACACCTGCCATAAAACAACTACAAAATTGTATCATCAAAAGGCATATATATTAGTAATAATCAGGACAGATTCAGCACTGTACTAATATTTTAAACAAATGTTATGATATATGTGTCATGCTATGTATTGGCTTACATAAGAAAGCATTAATCTATAGCCGGTGTAAGAGAGTTCATTTATAAGACTAATTTTTTCTTTTTAAAACAGATAAATTTACCTAAAAGATGCTATATTACAGAGCTAACAATCCCTCAAAACAACATATACATACCTCTTGACATGCAGCAGGGGCATGACGAAGGGCCTGCCCAGTGGCCTTGTTCACGAGGCCAAAGGCTGGGTGATCCACTGTGTCCCTCACACGATTGCTCCATGACTCATCCTTCACCCATTGCTATATATATGTGTGTGTGAGAGAACATTAAATAAATATTAGAAGTAACCCAACTATCACTAACACAGTCAAATTTTAAAACATTAAAATACATATCAACTTATAGACATAACTTCCTATTTAACAAACATGTAGTATTGGAAGTGTATATATACCTGAGTTGGGTCACTGGGATTGTAGTAAACAAGCATAACTCTTCCATCTCTGATACCCAGAGCATAATCAGGATTGGCCTTAGAGCAGACCCTCACAATCTGTCCCTGTGGAAGGCTGTGGTGGCTCTGTTGCTCACTGCAATTGTACCCAGACTGATTAAAGCCATAGTTTTGTTCCATTTTTCTGCATGGAGGAGGGTATTGCTGCTGGCAATACCCACCATCACAGTCATTTGGGTACCTCGGGCTCTCGTACTGCTGGTAGTATGCCATACCTGCTTATGGCTTACACAATATGAGAATAAAGAGAAATGAAGAAGACAAATAGGAGGTTACGTTGGCTTTGTGGTTTGGTGGGATGTGTTTGATGGTGCTTATATAGGGCGAAGAAAGGAATATTAGGTCGTGGAGAACATACAGGTGCAGTACTGGAAAGTGAAGGAATGGAATAACACTTTTCTGCAACTTTAGATTGGAATTTATTCTTGCCACATTATAGAGAAGAATCCTTGTGAGCAATATATTCTTGGATATGCTTTTCAAGTAAGCAGTGAATCATTATAGAAAAATCATCTATAGCCCTTCTTTTCTTTTCCTTTTTCTTTGTGTACATCAATAAACTGGAAAAATCCCCGTGCAAAGGTTTGAGCTGATACTTTCACAATTATTTCTTGTTCTAACGATGAAAAGTGTTTATTTACTATGTTTTTTAATTTAATATTTATTTTTAATTATTTAATTTATTAAATTTTGGTAATTAGTGTTTGTTTGTAATTTAATATTTAGAATTGTTTTGTTATAAATGTATTGTAGCAACTCAAAAACTTAATCAAACTGGAGTCAACAAGCAAAGAATGTACGTTGTGTTTTGTAACTAAGCCATACAACCTCTAGATACAGGTCTGAAACACTTGTTGCATGTCAAATTTTTTGTTGTAAAGATCTCGCCTTTCCTTGCTTGTTAATCAAAAACAAAGGGTCCTATGAATTTATATTTGGTAAGAGGAAATGAAATATTATTTGTGCATTATCATTATATAAAGTTTTAGTTATTTGGATTATATAAGTTGAAGTTTATAATTAAGATTGAAATAGTAATTAATAGGTTATATTGAGTCAATAGATATAATTTATAAATATAGTTTATTTTCAAAAGATAGTTTAATATGATTTTATTTAATTATAACTTATCAAAAAAAAAAATTGATTCAATATAATCTATTAAATTTACATATATTGATTGTTGCGTTATCTAAAAATTAGTAAAAAAATTTAAAAATTATTTATCAAATGCAATATTGGTAAAGAGTGGACAAATAAAGAAATTGTGTGAATGCTAGTAGACAAAGGCACACAAGTGGGTGAGATAAAACAGCTCTAGAAAAATTCATCGCCTAGCAATTCACCACCAGCAATTCATCTTCATGACATATTCAATGCATATAAGATTCACCTCCACCAATTCATCGTTGTGGTATATTGACCACATATACATTTTTCAATATTTAAGTGGCCAAGAGGACCCAAAAGAGAAAGAGTACAAAGATTTTTTTGGACACATAAAAAAGGTATATGCGGTGAATATATGACGACGATGAATTGTTAGTGATAAATTACATATGCGATGAATATGTCACGGTGATGAATTGCTAGCAGTGAATTACTAGTGATGAATTGCTAGTGATGAATTTACTTGAAACCAGATAAAATAAATGTGAGAATTGGATAAATAGGAGAAAGCCTAAAACATGGTGCGCAAAAGCCAACTTGAATAAACAAAGAGATAAGAGGAAGTGATAAGGAATCTAAGAGATTGGTCATAGCCAAAGCAAGAGAAAGAGAGACTAAATGGGAATAAATATGCCAAGATTCTAGGTTGAATTGGTAGCCAACATAACATATTAAAAAGGAATTGAAAATGGAATATTTTTTTTTCCCCATGCAAGTAGAGCTATGTATATGAGATGGTTCTAATAAAAGTTTTGCTCCACAAGCATTGAGATTAGAGGAAGGAGAAAAACCTAGAATAAGAAGAGTTTAGGAAATGTCCAAATTTCATCATGAATAATTGGTGCCCTACTATTGCAATGGGGTTGAAAATCTATCTAGCTAGTTTGAAGGAAAATAATTTATAAATACATTATTGAGAAGGAAAATGAGAAAATTAGAATGAATCTGGTAGATATGAAAATTGATTCTAGGATAATAGATCTTAAATAGACATCTCTAATTGGGAATGTTTGTAAATTATGGCCAACCCAAGATCAATTAGAGGATTGGGGAGAGGAAATATAAATTAATTTTTTTCCTAAGGGTTTCTTCATTGTTGTCTTCTTCGGCCCTTTGTTGAAGGGATAAAATTCTAGATGGATTGTTATGAATTTTGAATGGTTCTAGTTGTTATTTCCCAAATCTATAAAGGTAAGCTTCTATTGAGTTCCAGAGGTTTCAAATTCAAGGTAAAAGACTTCAGACTTATGTTTAGGTAAGATAAATATGGACTGATCTACTAAGGTAGGTAAGATCTCCTTCAACTTTAGGCTCTACTAGGCCAAAGGGGGGCTTCCCTAAGGTATCATTTTATATACAACTACTTGAAATAGGTATATTATTTGACACAAAACAATGCCAATTCATAATATATCCTTATTTATATATCACTATGTGTCTACATGGTATTTTTACAAGGCAATATTTTGCAACTTCCTAAAGTAGATGAACTGCCATATAATGTACCTAGTAATGTGACTTTGATAACCCCTATTATTTATTTTATATATCTATCTACATGGAAGTTAATGAAATTGAAACAACACAATATGAATTGATGTTTAGTATTTAAATGTTTTGAATGTGTTAGTGTGATAGGAGGTTGAGTATGAAGCAAACGGGTACCTTTATCTAGTTGGGAAATAGAGTTAATTTAATGCACCAAAAGGTACAAGATTGAAATCCACCTTGTGATACCTTAATGAAGATATCATTGAAGACTATACCTTCTGACTCTACACATAATCTAGGCTCAATACATATGAAAAAAGTAGATAAATGAAATTGAAAAATATCAAAATGAATAAACCCATAAATTACTTGTATTAATATGAAAATATGCCTTTGTGAAATATTTATAAATGATTTTATGTCATCTATATAAAAACTAATCAAGACTAATGCTCAAATCATCAAACCATGATTAAGAAGACTTACATATTATTTTAAAATATAAACATTTCTCATGCATACATTCAAAATACATCAAATATATGTGTTTAACTCATTCTTATAGGATTACAACATTGTAGTACACCTTTGGCACAAAACCCAAAATATTATAGTAAAAATACCTTTGACCCTTGTCAAAAAGAAGAAGTGTTTGTCACCTTTAATGGTTGTATCCCTCTTGTGTTAGCCCAAATAAATGGCATACCAGTGAATAGCTTGAAATTAATTCCTTATTTCACTAGTGAGACTACCACTGCCCCAATAGAACACATTTAAGGTATTTCTAGTATCTACTCTATCCCATAGCATCATAGAGGATAATGTGGTTGTGAGACTCTTATCCACATCCTTGAAAGGAAAAGCACTAGATTTGTACAAGGTTATAAGGCCTAATTCTATTCATAACTAGGATGATCTAGGTAAAAATATCTATGAATAGTGTGAAGATAAAAGTGATCACCTATCACTTGTGGAGCAACTGACAATGTTAAAGAGATATCCTCATGAATTCATGGGATACTTTAACTTTGGATTCTAGAAGATGAGTAGAATTTATGCCTTAGTAAAACCATCTTCCAACCATGCCTTCTTGTATTATCTAAGGGATCTTAATATTGATGCAGCAATTATAATATAATCTATGGGAGGGATAGCCTTGTGAGATGCATATTACATTGCCATCAGGTGAGAAATTTATTTAATACAAGCTTGTAAGATAGCCCCAATGCCACCAATACCTTTATTTCTATAATTTCTACCCTAATAGCCCATATTGGAACCTCTTCCCATTGCATCAACCAGTTAGCCATCTACTCTTATTGCACCTTCAAATGAGTTGCATGAAGTTAAAAATTTGCTACCAAATTTTTCTATTGAATCAATGGATCTAAAGATGTGGCAAGCTCAAATAAGCAAATCTAACTAGCCTTAGAATCAAAACTACCAAAAAAATAGGTAGCCATTTCAAGGTCATTATCAATGGAATTATGTTAATCCCTTGAATACTATCAATCTTAAAGACTTATGAATGTCAATAGATCTTGTTCCAATATAAAATAATTTAGCTCAAGAGCATGAATAGTGTTACCCATGCAATCAACCACATAATCAAAATGTTTGTTAAAATGGAAAGTCTGTGAAAACTCTAATGGTTCAAACCAAACCATCAATTTTAGGATAGAAATCAAATGTAAATCAAGAAGCTAATAGTAGAAAATACCACATTCCAAGAGACATTACATTGGTAAACTGGCATGAAGCTAATTTTTGTGGTCTAAATCAACTAATTTTTGATACAATATCTTAGAACACAAGGGGAAATATTATGGAAATGGAGATTGAAATAGCTCTCATGGGCAGTCAAGAAACAACTTGACAACCATTCCAAGGAACTATGCGGGTAGGTGCAATAGGAAGGACAATTGTGTTACAACCAAATTAGATTGTTGATAAAGGTAAAAAAACACAAGATCAACCTCAAATTGAATATTCAATGAATTTGGACCTTGAAGTTTTGAAAGTATCTTCTAAGGTTAGTAGTGTTCCTTTCAATATTGTGGATCAAATGAAAAATTCTAACTTGAATTTCACTATGTGGGAGGCTTTGTTCATCCCAACTCAAATGGATTTTAAGTAGGAAACCTTGAAAGTACTCAATTTTCCAAATTTTGTGCCAACAATAGGAGTAGTAGCTCCAACCAGCCTAGTGCAACCCAAAGAAGAGGGGATTTGAAGTAAAATTAGTAAAACCTCCTCCCTTTTAAATGCATCTAATCATCATATATCATCTAGTCCCTAATTATATGATAGAATTGAGGGATAGTAGCTCTAATATTCCCAAGGAGGTAGTTGATATCCTTGGCATCAAGTATGATCCAATCACTAAAGGGGTTGTGCAATTGGATGCCACTATTGTCAATACAATGGGGGTCATTGCATGTGTGCCCTAGATGCACTCTATTGCAAGATATATTAGCAATAGACCTCCCTACCTTTTTCCCATCTACTTATCTAAGGAGTTCATTGCTAAATTTGGTGGGTAGTTATATTTTGACTAGTCCCACATGCTATTTAAAAAAGATATGGTACTAAATTGACCATAAAAGCATAACCAACTGCCAAAGATGGCATTGAGCCCTATACTCCTCATCCCATAAATATGAATTACACATTACATGATCATTGGGAGGAGTATATTGAACTCATGAGACTAAAACTCCTTTAGAGGAGATACCTAATTGCTTTTAGGATGAATTGGAAAATTTATTTTAATTTGACCCTATAATATCACAGAATTGCACCTAGGGGCAATTCCATATTTCAACATTTATGCGTAGCATTTATGACACTTCAAAACATTAATGACAAAACCCCTGGGATTAGAATTTCACGATTTTGACTCCAGGAGAACAAGTGATTGAGCAATAGAAGCCTAGCGATGTGTGTCCCAAGAATATAGGCCCTAGACGAATGCGCAATGCATAGACATCTACGCGGTGCGCTAGCGTCTTGACCATTTCTTGAGCTCAAAACATGGAATATGGAAGGTTAACCCTTGAGACATGTGTCCTGGAAGTTACACTCTGAAAGTAATGGCTCTTTTTTGCCCTTGCAAGCATTAAAACCTCTTTTTTTCCTTCCATTCAGAGGTTGGAAGACAACACACTAGCTCTCATTATGTTTTGCTACAACTTTGAGACTTCTTCTCCTTTGATAGCAGTGCATTCATAGGTGAATCCATGCTAGACTAAGGTCCCCCCAGTAGCAGTAGCAGCTCTCAATCAAGCACTCAACGGTGCGTCTGTGTGCTCCAGAGAGGACCTTAGCCCGTGGGTAACACTCTCTCTTCCTTTCTCATTTTCCTTTTACACGCATTTATCTACTCTTTCGCGGTGTGGGTTCTACTCCCGAGCAGGTATTGCTTTCACCACACGCTTATCGTGGTGTGGGTTCTACCCCTGTGCGAGTATCGCTTTCACCACACACTTTGTTTACTCCTTTTTCATTCCTTTCCAACTTGGTTGTCCGTGGAGGTGGGAACACCATAGCGGGGTTTGGCTGAGGCAGGCCCTTATATAGCCACCCAACATCTTTCTCCTTGATCTTTCATGTGCAGGTCACGAAAAGCAACTTGGAGTGAAGACTCAAGTGTTCGAGAAAAGGGTAAGCTTTCTCCAAGCATCATGGTATTTCCTTGAATATTTGGTTTTCTGGTTAGTTAACAGTCCCGTATAGATCACTCCTGAGTTTGTAAGTAGGATTTATTTATGTCCATTGAGTTCATGAGTTCTTTGTTGCTCAGGACGCCAACACATCTTCCAGACAACAGTGCACCACGCTAGCATCCTAGAACTACACTGACGTCTTCTAGCCGAGAGCTCTCTCTTTTGAGACAGGAAACCTTTGATCCGGCTCTCTCAGGATCTCTGACTATTTCCTTCAAAGTGTAATTGGGTTCTGGTTCTTTATCATTTTACTACTCTAAGGTGTATAAGAGTAGTTCATTCCCTGGTGATCTCTCAAGAAAGGAGAGACTCATGTGCAGCGAATCCCTCTTATATCACATTTTGGTGAACTTGACGTGAACATCGAAACTTTATCTGTGATGTTGCACGTTTATGATAATGACTTTTCTGAGGAAGGTTTCGATATGTTGGAGGATGCTCTAGATGATTTCTTAGAAGTGCTCTCCCCTATCCGCAAATCTCCCGAACAAGTCTCCTCTTGATAGGCTGAGGGATTGGTAAATGTAGTGGTAGTCTCAGTGGCCCCTCTGAGCCCTAAGAAACCCATCATTTACGTAACCCCATCCAACCCTTCTATATATGGAATTTCATGTCATAACGATTCACCAAACTTGTATTCAAGGTTCGTGAAAGCTGCAGACTCTACATCTTATAACGTCGTTGGACACACATATCCTACATGGAGTAATAAACAAAACTTGGATGAACAACCTTCTATTCCCACCTTGCAACCTAATTCTTTGCCACCTTCTCAACCAAACCTTCTTGTAGCACCTAAGCCTGCGATCAAAGCACCAGGCAATTATGATCTTGTCGAGCAGCTTCGTGTTACTCCAGATAAGATCTCGCTTTGGGACTTGCATTAGACCGCTCCAGTTTATCAAGAGATGCTTCAAGAAGCTTTACAAAAGATTCTCTTTCCTACCTCTGCTAGGCCTACAGATGTTAATGCATTGTTGGCCCATATTCATGCAGATTCGCTGAATATTATGTTCCACCCGCAAGAACTCCCACCTCCAGATGTGCAGAAACAAGTAAATCCTTTAATGATCATAGTCAATGTTAACAACATCGGTATTAGGAATACCCTCGTTGATACCAGTTCAGCTCTCAATGGTTGCAGTTTGGACCTACTACCTAAAATTAAAGTTGATTCATCTCCCTTAGCAGCTCCCTCCTTGTACATTCGTGGATTCGATAACGCTGGTCGCCAAGCCCTAGGTATAATAATACTACCTTTACAACTAGGCCTCGTTACCTTACCCACATTGGTTTATGTGATGCCCAGCCCCTTACCTTACAACCTCCTCTTAGGGAGACCTTAGATCCATGCTATGGGCATGATAACCTCTTCTTTACACCGTTCCTTGAAGTTTGTCGCAAACAATCGGGTAGTCACAATCAAAGTGGATCTAGAAAGCATTTGCCTCTGTGAATTGGTCATCGCTATATCTACCCTCAAGAATTGTATTCCTTCCTTAACTATTGATGCTATGGCATGCTCTTCACCGATACCCTCTATGGAAGTTGTTCCGCAGGTGAGTGTCGAAACTAAAAAACTGCCTAAAGTAGAAGATCCTGGCTCTCCTGCATCACCTTCTCAAACAAATGCTTTCCTCAGAGATGATTGGGGTTCCTTGAAATTTTTTGAATTCTTTATCATGGAGTATAAGGTATCTACCCCTCTTGCGTGGACCTTCCACATGCCCCTAACACAAAGGTGGATAATACTCTCGTGGAGGAAAAGAAGTGTGACCCTATTCAGGAGATTGCTCCTTCCTGCGCTAAGGAGAACAATCCACCTCCTACAAAATAAATTAACATTTGTGAACCCAATAAGGGAGGCGAAAGTACCCCTGTAGAGATGTTTGACATTTGTTGGTGGAACGAAGCACTCTATGTGGATCCACCACCTCCTGAAGTTTGCAAACTTGCTATGGGTTTGGATATGAGCTCGCTTCTTGATATAGCTACAGGAAAAAAGGCCTAAGACGTATCAAACAAGGAATTCAAGTCCCTATCCATCTTAATCCATGATGATGCAATTTAGGACTAGGATGTTCCATTAAACAATCTAAGTAAAAGCCTTGGTGGAGTGTTAATATGATTTCGGTCAAACCATTAAACCTTGTTCACCCTGAGTTAATAGAGGAAAAGGAGTAAGCCAAAAAAATCCCTCTTGTTGTCTTCTCTTCAAATGAAGCATTAGAGGATTTTCTAGGCGCCTATTCCCCATTACCTCCTTATCACCACAAAAGACTTTTCCCATATCATCTGCATAACCAAGCATATTTTGGGGAACCTTTCTTGAATATTGATGAGGAGGACCCTCTATCTAATAGTAGTGACAACGCTGCAACACCTCATCATGAGGACCGTAATTCCCTCTTAAAAGGGGATACTATCAAGATCTCCATGGATCCCACATCTCCTAAAAAGCTGATCAAAATCGGGAAGTGTCTCTCTTCAGAAGAAACAGTCGAACACTCTGATATCTTACGTTCTCATCCTAACATATTTGCTTGGACATATGAGGATATGCCCGGTATTGATGAATCTATAGTGGTTCATAATATCGTCCTATGTCTCAATGCCAAGCCGGTTAAGCAATAAATCTGAAAGATCAATCCTAGAGTGGCATTGATGGTTAAGACTAAGATAGAGAAACTACTAAAAGTAGGCTTTATCCGTCCTATCAATTATTCCCCTTGGACTTCAAATATAGTCATCATTAGTAAGCCTGATGGTTGTATTCACATATGCATCGACTTATAAGATCTTAACAAGGCTTCTCTTAAGGATGATTTTCCACTACCTAATATAGATATGATTGTCAACTCGACTGCAGACCATTCAATTCTTTCTTTCATGGATGGCTTCTCAAGTTATAATCAGATCTGTATTAACCCAGACGATTAGTATAAGACAACCTTCACTACCCCATGGAGTATTTTCTATTATGTGGTCATGCCCTTTGGGTTAAAAAATGTAGGAGCTACTTACCAGCGGGTGATGACCCTAATATTTCATGACTTTATTCACAAGATCCTGGAAGATTACGTTGATGACATATTGGAAAAATCGGTAACCTGTCAGGATCATCCTTAGAATCTCCATCTTATTTTCGAAAGACTTTGGCTCTATAAAATGAGACTAAATCCCCTTAAGTACATATTTGGCGTTGACACCAGAAAGCTTCTAGGGTTCATAGTCTCTCATCGTGGGATCAAAGTTGACACTAAAAAGATAGATGCTATCGTTAACATGCCTCCACCGAAGAATATCACTGAGTTGCAAAGTCTATAGGGAAAGATTCAGGAAATTCGTAGATTCATATCTCAATTGGTTGATCACACCTTTCCTTTCACTCGTCTACTAAAAAATGATGTTCGCTTCATGTGGGATGAGGAATGTCAAAAATCCTTTGAATCAATCAAAGCCTATTTGGCCAACCCTCCCATATTGATTTCAGTTATGCAAGATAGACCCTTTGTGCTTTATCTAGCTACGTCACCATATGCTTTGGTAGCTCTTTTAGCTCAATATGATGACACTAGAAAGGAAAGAGTAGTCTACCACATTAGTCACATCCTGGTTGACTATGAAACTTGTTATTCCTCCATGGAAAGGTTATGCCTTGCTCTTGTCTTCGTTGCAAAGAAGTTGAGGCATTATCTTCGTCATGCTGAAACACACATCATAGTAAAAATAGATCTTTTAAGATATCTATTTTCCAACACTGATCTGGCAGGAAGGTTAGCAAAATGGGTTATGTTGCTTTCTAAGTTTGGCATAAAGTTTGTTATTCAAAAATCAATAAAGGGTCAAGCAGTTGCAGATCAGTTGGCAGGCGCTCCCTCATCTTGCTCCTTTCCTAGCTTAGATTTTTTTCCTAATGAAAAAAAAAGTGCAATTGATCACGACCACAAATGGAAAATGTATTTCGATGGGTCAAGGTGTCAAACTGGTTCCAGAGTGGGTGTGTTCCTAATATCCCCCAAAGGAAAACCAGTTCCCTTATCCTTTCGATTAAATTTTCCTTGTACCAATAACATCGATGAGTACAAATCCCTTATAGCTAGCTTACGTGTTGTGATAGCACTAAAGATTAGACACTTATGTATCCTAGGTGACTCTAAACTTATAGTAAACCAAATAACGGGAACCTATCAGGCGAAGCAAAGTAAGTTGTCCTGGTACTGAGACCTTGCCTTGTCTTTGCTCAAATGGCTTTCTTCTTTCACAATAGACAATGTCCCTAGGAGAGAAAACAGACATGCCAATGCCATGGCAAGTGCCACTTCCTTGGTACCTTCCAAAGAAGATATGAAAGAATACCATTTCATGGTCCAGGTCTTGCGAACCCTCATGATTCTTGAAGAACCTGAGATTGAGTCCCCTATGTGTTCCCATGTAGACTCTGGGGAATGGTTTTCTAATATCTATAACTATCTGAAGACTAGAAACTTCCCCGATGATGTGATGAAAAATGACCGCATTCATGTGAGGAAGCTTTCGGTTCGCTACGTCATCCTGTCTGACATCCTTTATGGGAAGGCCTATAATGGCCTGCTTCTTAGATGTCTTGCTAAAGTAGAAATACCCCTTGCCCTTAAGGAAGCCCACGTGGGCTCTGGGGGTGGACATTTTGGTGGTAAATCCTTGGCACGAAGATTGATACACATGGGGTACTATTGGAAAAAAATGGAACAAGATTCCTTTGACTTTGTCAAGAAGTGCCCTCAATGTCAGCAACATAGTCGACTCATTCATGTGCCTGCCTAAGAGTTACAAAACCAAAGTTCCCCTTTTCCATTCGCTAAATAGGGGTTGGATATTATTGGAAAGATATCACCCCCCTCTTCCAAAGGACATGCCTTTATCATTACCGCTATGGATTACTTCACAAAGTGGGTCGAGACTATCCCACTCCAATCCACGAATGCCAGAGTTATTTGTAGCTTCCTTATGAACAACATCATTTCTCGATTTAGATTGCCTTCTACAATTGTTTCTGACAATAGTACACCATTTAAGAATAAAGAAGTGAAGCAGTTCCTCAAGATATTTCACATCCAACATAGGTTCTCCACATCCTACTATCCTTAGTCTAGCGGTCAAGTCAAAGCGTCAAATAAAATTTTTGAGATTATTCTCCATAAAATAGTTAACAAACATGGCAAAGACTGGCACATTCAACTCACATACACTTTATGGGCCTATCGCACGAGTATTCGTATGGCTACGGGAACAACGCCCTATAACCTCATGTATGGTGATGAAGCCATCTTGCCCTTGGAGTTGAAAATTTTGTCTTTACAAGTTTCCCTCAAAGGGTTAATCGATAATGAAACCTATCGAGTTAACTGTTTGCATCAGCTAGAGATGCTCGATGAGCGCCGTTTATGAGACCTCGAACATCTTAAAGCTTACCACCGATGGTTATCTAGATAGTACAATCAAAGTGTACTCCCTAGAACCTTTAAAATAGGAGATTTGGTTCTTTGTGAAAATCAAAGAAATGTAAATGCGCTGCCCTACTAGAGAAGAAAATTCAGCCCTAACTGGTTAGGCCCTTACATTGTGATTTTTGTATATGGCTCAGGCGCCTATGGACTATCATCTATAGATGGAATTCCTTTAAAGGAGCCTGTTAACGCTATGCATCTCCGCGATTACTATGCATAGTTTCCTATGTGTCACCTATGTGGTGCTCTCTTTGCAAGAAAGAGTAGTGGTACTACATATGTTGACATTATTCATTAACACATTATGATATTTTTTGTGTTATGAATAACCATGTGTATGTGTGTGTGTGTGTGTCCATTAGATCATCATTGTATTTAATTAACATACAATCATGTGTGTTTAATTAAATCATATTAGCATCTAATATAAGCATACATCCACATGAGAGTATAACATCCATAGCATGAACATGTGAGAAATAAATAAAAAACATGCAAATTCAGATAAACAATGCCATGAGATCAAAATCGATGTATCCATATATATATATATACATATGCGCAATGTATGTATCCATTTCATGTACATGTATCAGGCCATTACTACAAAAGATGAGTGGTTGTTGAATATACATGTCTATACAAAAAGATCTACAAGTATGTATGAATATATATGTATCTCACAACAAAAATGATGATGATCCCCAAATCACTACAACGTGTGGCTCCCGAAGCCCTATGGCTTTGGTGGATGCTTTGGAAGCTGTGGAAGGGGCTGAACGGTGGTCATGAAGTGCAAACAATGAGAGTGTGATGCAGACAGAGTAGCACACATCCCTATGATCTCCCCGTGTAAGGAGGATATGTCTAGCTCCACCTGTCGCAACTAGTCCCGTAGTCGCTGAACCTCTATCAAGCTCACAATTGTTGGCTTCCCACCGAGGTCATCGAGATGGATCTGAAGGATGTCATGTGCCTACTCAGCTGCATCAGCCCTCCTCACTGTCATGTCTTGCTCTGTGAGCACTATCCGCAAGCTCCCCCGATCGCTGGCTATGTTTCCCTCACATGGTTGTCAACTCTGCAGTTAGCTAGACAATCTCTACACCTCGCTCCTCATATGTAGTAGTCCATAAGCGTACAATCAACTAAAAGTTGGGGGCATGACACCCCTGGCTAATACACCTCAAGGACTGATCCCTAAATCTATACAGTAGGGGTGACCTCTTATATAATTAAGTTATGAGCCTAGTCCATCCTTGTGCATCCTCTACAACCACAGAAAAGGAAAATGCATCAGTACCACATGGCATATATAAGATACATGTATTAGAAAACTGAAAGTACAAAACATAAAACAATGAACTATGTATACCTGGATCCCCCGGCTACCATGTCAGGTCAGGGTGAGGATCAGTACTCGGACCTATGCCCCAACATCGATGGCTTCTCCTGGTAGGTCGCGAGTGACATAGCCACAGTGGAAGATGGTGGAGCTGAAGAGATAGGGGTAGCCAGTAGGGGATCTGATCTCCTTCGTTGCCTCAGCCTCGCTGGTGCCACCTCCTCCTCCTAGGGTGCCTCCTCCTCCTCCTCCTCGACCTACTACTAGCCTCTCCTTCTGTCCTATGGTGGCAAGACTGGTAAGTCCCCCTATGGACTAGGGTCCCCTCCTAGAGCACCCTCACCGAACGCAGGAGCAGGTCGATGCCTCTCCCACCACCGCATGAAATCCACTACTACACCGACATTATCCACCGCTAATATGGGTGGTAGATCATGGTCAGGCTCATCATCATCAGATGGGACAATATCTGTGATAGTGGGGTGAGGGCAGTCCCCAACCCTCACAGCGCTCGTATGAGCCCTAGTATGCATGGGCACATCTACTAGTATAGTTTGTGGTCGTCCATGCTGCCACATGACTGGACTCCAATAGTAGGGTACAATGACAAAATCCCTACACCCAATCAAAAAATGATCTCTCTACAGGTTCCTCAAATACCTGCTATCATCCACCAACCTAAAAAATTGATAGGGACTCCATCAGACCCTATCTGCTATGAGAGTATCAAGCTGCAACTGCCAAAACTATAAATCTTCGAACCTCCAGTGGCTCATCATGTCATGCCAATGGGACATGGGGATTTGATACAGTCATCACTAGGAAAAAATGACCAACCGAGTGCACATGATGTGGGAAAAGGTGCACTCCTGCAAAAGTGTGCATGTTGTAAGGCTACAGTACTCAAAGTGCACATACCAGCCTAGCTCCTGGTAGAGGTGCGCAAGCATGCTGCACCCCTAGGTGAAGATGGTCCTATGCTCCACCATCTCTCTGATAGTGTGGACGAGGCCCCCATGCAGGTGTGAGCCTCACCCATTGATAGTTATCTGGAAAGCAATGGTCATGACCATAACCCAGCGAATCAACAACATTGTGGTCCTCACTTGGTCATACCAGTGTGTGTAGACATGGCTCATGTCGTCGCCACCGTCTGTCCTCCATATGCAGTAGCGTACACCCTCCACTCACTCCCATGCTAATCGTGTGTCATCTAGGGCCACTTTCCATCCGTGGATGGGTATTCCAAGGATTTGATAGACATCCTTGAGAATAATGGTCATCTCCCCAACTAGTAACTGGAA
Organism: Sequoia sempervirens; assembly: GCA_007258455.2. Classification (NCBI taxonomy): domain Eukaryota; kingdom Viridiplantae; phylum Streptophyta; class Pinopsida; order Cupressales; family Cupressaceae; genus Sequoia; species Sequoia sempervirens. Next base: position 129,748,947 of record VDFB02193867.1, on the reverse strand, counting down.
CGATGACGTAGTGGCATCCCACTGCCACATGAGGGTCGTAAGCATCTGCTCGTGGTATCTCATCTCTGGTATGGTGAATACATTCCAGAGACTGACATGCTCCAAGAGTGTGACCTCGTCCTCAGATAAGCAGTCCCTCTACTCGTGAACTAGCCAGAATGCTCGCCCTCCAGGATGCTCCTGAATCTTTGGGTACTCTTGCCAAAAGTAAGAAAATTTTGAATCAGAACATTGACATTTTACATCAAAAATTGGAAAAATTTACTAAGACTCATGCGTGACGTACAGACGTCTGCACGCCGTGAATACGTACCTCGACTACCGCAGTCGCCTCAGAGACATTAGTGCATCTCTGAGATGACAGCGTGTAAGGGAGACGACAGCGTGGTTTTGGGATGCAAGTGCGTGAAAAGGATGCCTGTGCACCTCACCAACGGAAAAATATTTTAAAAATGCATGAAAAATAACTAAAAATGAGAGTTTGTGACCTACTTGGTCCACCTCGTGACCCTCGGCGATGTCCCGGTGCAACTGCTCTAGCCTCAGCTCCTCATACTCTCTCTTGCTAGGAATTTTGCTAACTTTTCTCTCACAAAAGTCAACAATTTGCTCATGGTGAATAGTGAAAATGACCCTTCTAGAGGCCCACCTAGGTATATATAGGCCCCTAGGGCCCATTTTCCCTAGGACTTGTGGCTTCCCGGTTTCTCCTAAAATTCCCCCACTAAGCTGGGGGAAAACTTAGGAGGGGACATAAGGTCATCTCTTAATCATATTTTTCTTCTGAATCGATGACTTGTTTTCTTTCTTGATCATTCCTCTCTCCATGATAGCTTTCTTCTAATTTTTTTGAGGATGACCTAAAGATTGAGTTTTGCAGGATGGAACATTCAACAATTTCATGACTATTCAGATGTTGTTTGTCAAGCTCAGATGTTGGGGGTATCTTCAATACTGGTTAGCTCAGTTGTAGTAGCTACTATTGTCTCTTGTTGTTTTCATGCAAATCCGTAAAATTTGAAAATTTAGCAATTTTTTTTCTTTTTCTACTTTAGTGAGGTTGATTTCTCTTAAAAATTGAGCCCACTAAAGTGGGGGCAAAATGTAATATCATAGAATTGCACCTAGGGGAAATTCCATATTTCAACATTTATACCTAGCATTTATGACACTTCAAAACATTAATGAAAAAACCCTTGGGGTCAGAATTTCACGATTCTGACTCTAGGAGGACAAGTGGCTAAGCAACAGAAGCCTAGCGATGCATTTCCCGAGAATACAGGCCTTGGAAAAATGCGCGGCATGCAAACGTCTATGTAGTGTGCTAGCGTCTTGACCATTTCCCGACCTCAAAACGTGGAATCTAGAAGGTTAACCCTTGAGACATGTGTCCTGGTAGTTACACTCCAAAAGTAATGGCTCTTTGCCACCCTTGCAAACATTAAAACCTCTTTTTTCCTTCCATTCAGAGGTTGGAAAACACACTAGCTCTCATTCTATTTTGCTACAACTTTGAGACTTCTTCTCCTTTGATAGCAACTGCATTCACAGGCGAAGCCATGCCGGACTAAGGTCCCCCCAGCAGCAGCAGCTCTCAAGCAAGCACTTAGCGATGCATCCATGTGCTCTGAAGAGGGCCTTAGCCCATGGGTAATGCTCTCTCTTCCTTTCATATTTTCCTTTTACATGCATTTATATACTCTTTCATGGTGCAAGTTCTACTCCCGAGTGGGTATTTCCTTCACCACGCTTATCGTGGGGCAGGTTCTACCCCAGAGCGGATATTGCTTTCACCATAGGCTTTGTTTACTCCTTTTGCATTCCTTTCCAACTTGGCTATCAATGGATGTGGGAACACCAAAGCGGGGTCTGACTAAGGTAGGCCCCTATACAGCCACCCAACAACTTTCTCCTTGATCTTTTGTGTGCAAGTCATGAAAAGGAGTTTTGAGTGAAGACTCGAGTGTCCGAGAAAAGGGTAAGCTTTCTCCAAGCATCGTGGTATTTCCTTCAATATTTGGTTTTCTTGTTAGTTAATAGTCCTGTATAGATCACTCCTGAGTTTGTAAGTAGGATTTTTTTTCTGTCCATTGAGTTCTTGAGTTCTCTGTTGCTCAGGATGTCAGTGTGTCTTCCAGACAACAAGAGTCATGCTAGTGTCCTATAACTTCACTGACGTCTTATGGCCAAGAGCTCTCTCTTCTGGGAAAAGAAACCTTTGATCTGGCTCTCTCAGGATCTTTGACTATTTCCTTTGAAGTGTAACTTGGTTTTGGTTCTTTATCATTTTACTACTCTAAGGTGTATAAGAGTAGTTCGTTCCCTGTGATCTCTCAAGAAAGGAGAGACCCGTGTGCAACGAATCCCTCTTATATCACAGATCCCTACAATAAAGAAGAGGAAATTGACCTAGGCACATATTACATTTATGAGGAGGATACATCTTTGTAGATTGTCAATTTTCTTCAAGAGGAGGTAGAATTATCTACCAAAATCAATCTAAGTTGTAAGACCAATATGGATATAAAATCATGCAGCTAAACAGTAAAAAGTTTCCAAAGGGTCTTGTCACCCTTGAGAGTATTTTTAATTTAGATAACCAACATAAGAAGAAGAAAATGAACCTAGGTGCAAAGAGGGGTGACAACAAGCTAGTCACAATTGTAGAAGGAAAATTTCTTAACCTAGGAAATGTATGTTTAGATTCTAATAATAAAACTTTCATTAATATTTTTCAAGTTTATGATGATGTGGCTGCATAGACCTATGAGGACTTAAAATATTTTTACCCAAATTTCTCCCACAACACCGTTGAAATAGACCCAAATTCTAGGGTTGGCATACAAAAACAAAGACTTGATAACCCAAATATTAAGCCTCTAATGAGAAAGGAGTTGACTAAATTAATAGAGGCTAGAATCATATTTACCATCAAAAATTCTTCATGAGTACCAAAATTAGTTCCCATCAAAAAGACAAATAGGGAAATAAGGATTTGTATAGACTTAGAGAGCTAAATATAACCTTTCTAAAATATCACTATCACCCCTCTCTATGGAGAAAATTCTATAGAATTTTAATGGTTTAGAATGATTCTCTTTCCTGGATAACTATTCAAGCTACAATCATATTCCAATCCAAGAATCTAACCAACATAAGATAGACCAATGTTGGTGCTACCTTTTAGAGGGCTATGGAAATGTCATTTTACGAAGTATTCAAATAATTTTTGTTGGTCTAACTAGATGGCATAATAGTTTTTCCAAAACATGCAGGTGGTCACTTTATCCATCTTGAACAAGTCTACAAGAAGTGCAAGAAATGTGGTATTTCCCTAAATCCTAATGTAAGTGTGTCTTTTCCATCAACCAAGGAAAACTACTAGAACACATTGTTTCCAAAGAGGGTCTTGCTATTGACCTAGAGAGAGTGGGGGCAATCTTGTCAATTCAACTGCCTAGCCACAAGAAAGGATTACAAAGTTTCCTTAGAAAAGTCAATTTTGTGAGGAGGTTCATTCCCAATGCCCTGGTAAATCCTCTCACATTCATGCTAAAAAGGAACATGGTATTTAGTTGGAAAAAATAAGGAAATGATAGTTTTGAGGCCATCAAGCAATAAATTTCTCAAGTCCCTACACTAGTCAATCCAAATTATGATAAAGAATTCATCCTATACAATTTTAGAGGAGAAGCAAGCATATCAGTTACAATGACAATCTTCAGCAACCTTTTTCCCTCTTTAGTGAAGGCCTTAAATATTATGATCTCAAGTATGATTATGTAAAAAATAAATTCCTTGTGTACACCATCATTTCAAGCTATCAAACCCTCCACAATTATCATTCTAAGCTATCATATTGTACATTAATCTTGCTATTATAAGTTCTAGTGTAGGAAAAGTTATCCCTTTTTCACAATTAATCTAGAAATAATTAATAATAAAATGAGCCAAATTATACCTTAATTTAGTGTTGTAATATGTTTTTCATATTCACATTAAGTTTAGGGCCCTTTTAAATAAAATGGACTTAGTTGTGCCTTGTCTTTGGTGTTGTAAGGTGTATCTTTACACTTTCAAATTAATCTAGGGATGGGTATGTGCAGGATCATGATGGGCCAAAAAGTGGCAATATTATGGGTATTTGTAGGGTATGTGGCTGAACTTTTTTTTACCCAAAATTGATGAAATGAAAAGAGTTTTTAGAGGAGATTCTCAGCTTTCCTCCAATATAAATTATGCTTTAATTTGAATTTAATAAATAATTATTATTCATTTTCTATTAGAATTATGACTAAAGTCCCTGACAATAGGTTGATTGAAAACATCTATAACTTTCAAACGGTATCACATTTTTTGAATCCAAACATGCCACATTCTATGATTCACATACTATAGGATTAAAAAAGAAAAATTAAATTTCATGAAGTTTTGACCAAGTTAAGGTGGTCGACATACAAGTTTTTATATTTTTAAAAAAGTTGTAGTAAAAAAATTCATAATTAATTATTTACTTGGAAAAAAATTACAAAAAAAATGCATCACATCCATACATGAGTCCTCTACTTATTATATAAAATCTTATAAAAAAATATTATCATTTTATTGTGGTTAGGGTGGTCAGAAAGACACCTACTTTTATTTTTCCCGTAAATGGCGGTACTAGATTTATTTTAAATAAACCTAGCTACATTCCCACTATTCTATTCTTACATATTTTTGAAATAATATAGATAACTTATTCATTTTTTTACATCAAGTTGCCTAACATTGATTTTTCTGAATTTTTTGCCACTTAAGGGCCTATTTTTTCCATGATGATCTTGCACATACTTGGATTCATTAATTGATTGAGGTTAATGTGCCTTAATTGGCCCCTTTAATTCAAATCCAATCCTAATTAAATGTAATTTCCAAGGGATAAAACCTAACATTCACAAATGCCATTACACAACACTTAACTCTGGAAGATGTTTGTCCTAGGTAAGTGACCAAGGACCCATTCGCCATAGGGAAAATGGGTCCTCACATAGATCTAGGACCATAATTTAACATAATGTTTAATACTAAGCAATGTGTGTCCTAAGTAAGTGACTCGGGATCCATTCACCCTATGGCGAATGGGTCCTCACTTAGACCTAGGATCCCCCTTTAAAATATGTTTTTTGTGGTATTTCAATTATTTCAAATCTACAATTCAATGTCGGCTTATGATATTTGAATTTTAGGAATTAATGATAAGATATGTATAAATATAAGATTGCTTCACTATGTTTTCACCTAGCACCTAGAAAGTTTTCATGAGCACTTAGTATTTTCACAAGAGTATCAAGAGAGCAATTCAAGAGCATTTTTAAGGTATTTCAAGGGCATATTTATTGAAGATTATTGCAGCAATCAAGATTCCTTTCATCATGTCAAAGATTTATTGCATCATGCATGTTATTGAGCTAATATTTTGATGTAGTGCTCAAGATCTATTCAAGCATTCAAGGACATTGTTTCTAATAAAGTTTCATGATCAAGATCTACATTTATTGAGGCCACTTCATCCTAGTTTACAAATCTACATTCCAAGGTTCAAATAAGGTTTGGTGAGTTGCTACATATTATTGTTCATTCATCATTCCTTCATGCTTTTCTATTTCATTTCAAGATTTAACTACCAAAATAGGGTTTGACGAAGGAGAACCCCCATTCACCTAACAAAAAAAACTTTTCTCTCTTTGATGTGTGATTCAAATTTTAGGTTGAAGATCATTTGAATAGAAAAATTGAACAAAGTTGCAAAGTTTTCAAAGTTGCAAGAAAATTTGTCAAATCACATAAACTCTTCTATAGGATTTATTTTCAGTTGTTCGACAGTGAGCATCTAGAATTTGCAAGTGTAGACACAACAGAAGAGAACCCATAAAGCATTTTTTAGGAACCCTATCCAAGACCCATTCACCATAAGGTGAATGAGTCCTCAGTGAGCTTCAAAAGGTGACTTTTGGTGAAAGGTACACATTGTTTTCCCCTTTCTAGATTTTCCTTTTTATTACTATTTTAGTCATATTTAATTGTTATTTTTTATTTACATTTTATAGCTTACAGTTTGAATAAAATAAGGGAAAATAGGTCTTTGTGGTGAACTCATTCATCACCCCCTATCTTTTCCAATGTTTCATTTTTGTGAACCTAAGTTTGATCCTTACATTTTCTAATTTTGGAGTCCTCTTTCATCCTAGAGTTAGATCTTGCATTCATTTGCATCTCTTTCCATTGAATTAGGTCTCATTATGGTGTCTAGTTTGCATCTAACTTTGCATTTCATTTAAAGGTTTTAGAATTGCATATTTTTCATTCTTTAAATCTGAAAAAATATAAAAACGTAGTCATCTTGCATATCATTTACATAAAATTCATTTTCATTTGAAAATTGAAACAAAAATTGCACATCAAACTAGGTTCTCTAGGTTGTCATTTTGTCACATTTTGCATTTGCATTCAATCCTCATTTCACAAAAAACTAAAACTAACACTTGTTGTATCAAACCAGAATCTAGAAGCTATTGATATTTACTCAAAATTTTATAAAAATTTCTTTCAAAACCCTCACCTAGGACCCATTCGCCCTAGGGCGAATGAGTCCCTGATCAGGTCATATTCTAATTTTCTGGGCATTAAAACATTCATTTCTACATTTTTGTTTGTTGTTTTCAGATTTTTGTTTTTGTTTGCAGAATTTATGTTTCTTTAATTTGATCATATCTAGCTTCATTTGATAAAGTTATTGCATTGTGTGATTTCAAAATTGCATTTACAAGACTTCATTTTCAGATTTTTGCATAGTGTAATCAGCAAATTACCTTGTTTAGAATCTAAAAGTTGCATTTACATCTTAGGTCATTGCATTGCATTTTACCCTCTTTCCATTTTGTGTTGACATTGATTTTGTGAAACTTGTATGAGCTTTACAACTTGGTTTCCTATTAGCAATACTGTTGTGACATGTAGTTGGAGACTCATGTCATCCTATGATATACCATTCACTATGGATCTTGGGTTTTCTAACTCTCTTGCTAATAGTGTTGATAATCTACCCCCTATGGATCATAGCCTACATACCTCATTTCCAATGAATTCCTTACATATAACCAATGTGCATTATGTTGTTCATGTCTCACAAGAAAACATACAAAGAATAGATAAAGGCCTAGAAAAGTTACAAAACCTTGTGCTTACTAAAAACATGGACATTAGTATCATTCATACTTTACAAAATATAAGGAAAATGTTTAGAACTAAACACGGAATACAATTTTATTGTAGCCTCGATTGCTTCCTTCATGAGAACTTAAACAATCAAGAGAATGATAACATGCATGCCTCAGTCAACTTTATTGAAGCTAAACCCTGTACGAGCCAAACCAAAATTCCCCTTGATATTTCTTTCTCACAATTTAATGACATAATCAAACATGCACCTGACAGTCCTCTTTACATAGTTGGAAGAATCAATGACAAGCCTACTAATGGGATATTAATTGATCATGTATGTGTAGAGAATGTGATTACTAAAGAATTCCTATTTGCACATGAACTCTATCAAGACACATATAACAAAATGAAAGCATGGATCAAAATGGATAATGGTTTTGCTTTCCCTGCGATTGGCTCGATAAATCTCCCTCTAAAAGTTGGACCAAAAATATTAAATATTTCATTCACCATCATCCTGTCATCAGACCAATTTCATGTGAAGTTAGGCTATCCATGGCTTCACTCCATGAATGTTGTCTTTTCAGTTGTGCATAAATGTTTAAATTTTCCCTTTGGCAATGAGATCTTCACTATGCACCATAGTGGCTTTAATCCTATGTCTTCCTGTGGGAAATTTTCATTCGATTTATTTTGGCTTGAGCCTATTGAACCTATTAGACCCTATGAAGACTTCTTTTTCAAATCATATCAAAATTTTGAGGAAAAGTGCATAGAAGAATTATCCCTTATAAATATGCCTCAACCCATGATTTAGCCACCTATCCTTGATGAAACCATGATCGAACCAAAAGCCCTTCCAAATATCATAGAGCAACCTATGAAAAATCATCCTACCATTTCTTATAAGAGACCGCGAGACAATCAAAATAATCTTGTTGTGCCTTCAAAAATAAAATAAGTTTACAAAGCTAAAGAGAAAGTGGTTGAGCAACCTCCTATGGTTCCTTCCGCTCCTCCCTAAGGGAAGAAAAGAAACCTATGGTTGACACACCGACTCCTACACAATCATAGATTGAAAAAAAATAAAAAAAATTGAAATGCTAGAGAACGTAGGTGTAGACATCATGTTATTGCTTGTATGTTACAAACTAAAGAAGAAAATAGAAACAAAGAAAATCAAAATCCAAACTTATCTCTTGCAAGGAATGATGTCTCTTCATCCTCGCCGCAACATAAACATGAACAAACTTCTATGGCTATTTTCATTTGACCTCCCATTATAATTATTTTAGATGATGATATTGGCATTGTAAAGATTGATGAACAAGAGAATAATGAGCTAAATTCATTTTTCTCCTCTTTCGTGAACTTAAATGATGATAAGAGTGTTGAACTTGGTGCTTTTCCTAGTTTGGCACTTGATGTTGTCCCTTTGGCTCGTTGTCTGTCTTCCATATATAGTGATCAAGATTGAGATGCGGACCTACTATAGGTTGACTCATATGTGCCTTACTAGTATTTTGAATTATTTTATTTTTCATGTGTCTTTATGTGATTGCATGTGTGTAATGTGATCCCCCATACTAGTTTTTTTGATGTATTTCTCTTCCTTTTTGCATTCCTCTATTTGTATCTACATTCTTCTATATGTCGTAAACATTTACCTTTTTTTCTTGTCTTTTTTTTCCTTTTGGGGATGACGCAAGGCGTCGAAATATTTAGGTCTCTTTCATGTTGACCTGAAGGATTTTTCTTTGTTTTCACTCTCTTTGTGTCATTCTTCTAGTTCTATAAGTATTTGGGGAATGATGACATTTTTGTGATCTCTAACAACATTGTAGTAAAGATATACTGACCCCAAATCCATAGATCCCTTATTTTTTGGGGGGGAAATGCCTCCTTCCCTTTTCATGGCGTAGCTTCATTTTGTAAGCATATGACTTGGTATATGGATTTCCGAGGAAGATCTCATGTCTTAGGATTGAACATTGGCTACTTTAAAGCAATTACTCGCAGCAATGGTGTTAGAAACTTCTTTAAAGTGGGGGCATACATCGATAATATATTTTAAAAAATTCCATGTTTCTTGGTGTGATTTTTTTTTCATGTGATGCATCCTTTTCTTGGTGGTTTCATTGGGTTTGATGTCCTCCAAGAGTGTGATATCTCTTAGCATACAAATTTCCTCTTAGTGGTGATGTGACGCACAACATTCCCTAAGTTGTGAATCTTTTACTCTTGACTTGTACTCTCTTGGAGACATTAGGCATGATGTTCCCTGAGAAAAAGACCTTACAAAAACTAAGCAAAATCCATTTGAAAAAAAAAAATTTACTAGCATTATTATTCATAAGTGTTAGCATAACACAACTTGTTAGCCTTGTGAAGCTTGAATCCTAAATTCAAGGCCATTGGAAGCATAACACACCTTTCTTGGTTGTGGAGCCTTGCCTTGTTCATAGGTGTTTATCATAATGTAGCTTGTAAAGCCCTATGAAGCTCGAACTCTAATTTGAAGGCCACCTAGCATAACACACCTTGCTGACCTGTGGAGCCTTGCCTTGTCTTGTAGCACCTTATTGAAGTTGTCAGGAAGATAGCTTTGATATGGTATGGGAGCCTAATATTATTCTCTCATTTTACACCCTTTTGGGATACTCACCTAGTCGACAGCCTAAGGTTCCACTACCCTAGAGTGAGCATGAAAAAACAAAACTGATGGCTTAGATGTGTTCCACGCCGATCAAACCATCTAGGCTTGGTCTTCTTGGTCTTTGATATTGTCTGATTGTGTATCTTTTTCATTGCTACATGCATAAGTGTCTTGAATGTCTACCTTCGTGTGAGTTTAACATGGGGTCATCCTCTCACTAAAATGGGGGGAAATGTAGTGTAGGAAAAGGTATCCCTTTTTCACACTTAATTTTGGAAATAATTAATAATAAAATGAGCTAAATTATGCCTTACTTAAGTGTCATAATATTTTTTTCATATTCACATTAAGTTTAGGGCCCTTTTAAATAAAATGGACTTAATTGTTCCTTTTTTTCGGTGTTGTAAAGTGTACCTTTACACTTTCACATTAATCTATGGCTTCATTAATTGATTGAGGTTAATTTTCCTTAATTGGCCCCTTTAATTCAAATCCAATCCTAATTAAATGCAATTTTTGAGGGATAAAACCTGACATTCATAAATGCCATTACACAACACTTAACTTTAGAAGACATGTGTGTCCTAGGTAAGTGACCTAGGACCCATCCGCCATAGGTTGAATGGGTCCTCACTTAGATCTAGGACCCTAATTTAACATAATGTTTAACACTAACCAATTTGTGTGTCCTAGGTAAGTGGCCCAGGACACATTCTCCCTATGGTGAATGGGTCCTCACTTAGACCTAGGAACCCCCTTCAAAATATTTTTTTGGTGGTATTTTAATGATTTCAAATCTACAATTCAATGTCAGCTTGTGATATTTGAATTTTGGGAGTTAATGATATTATAAATATAAGGTTATTTCACTATGTTTTCACCTAGCAACTAGCAATTTTTCATGGGAACTTATTATTTTCACAAGAGCATCAAGAGAGCAATTCAAGAGCATTTTCAAGGCATTTCAATGGTGGATTTATTGAAGATTATTGCAGCAATCAAGTTGCATTTGATCATGTCAAAGATTTATTGCATCATACATTTTTTTTGAGCTAATATGTTGATGTAGTGTTCAAGATCTATTCAAGCATTCAAAGATATTGTTTCTAATCAAGTTTCGTGATCAAGATCTACATTCATTGAGGCCACTTCATGCTAGTTTTCAAATCTACATTCCAAGGTTCAAATAAGGTTTGTGAGTTGTTACAAATTGTTATTCATTCATCATTCCTTCATGCTTTTCTATTTCATTTCAAGGTTTAATTACCAAAATGGGGTTTGACCAAGGAAAACCCCCATTCACCTAACACACAACATTTTTCTCTCTTTTATGTGTGATTGCAGATTTTAGGTTGAAGATTCTTTGAAGAGAAAAATTGCAGAAAGTTGCAAAGTTGTCAAAGTTGCAAGAAAATTTATCAAATCATGGAAAATATTGTACAAATTTTATTTTTGACTTTTCGACAATGAGCATCTAGAATTCGGAAGTGCAGACACAGCAAAAGAGAACCCAAAAAGCATTTTTTAGAAACCCTAGCAAGGACCCATTCACCATAGGGAAAATAAGTCCTAATTGAGCTTCAAAAGGTGACTTTCGATGAAAGGTACACATTTTTTTCCTTTTGATCACTATTTCATTCAAAATTTAATTGTTGTTCTTTATTTGCATTTTATAGCTTACATTTTAAATGAAATAAGGGAAAATAGGTCTATGTGGTGAACTCATTCATCACCCCCTATCTTTTCCATTGTTTCATAGGTCATGCTTACTTTTTGAAGAGTGATTCACATCCATTATTACAACATTACAATCAAGTACAATGGAGTAAAATATAGGCATTTTGTGGAGGTAAATAATTTAGTTTATTATTTTTATTTTATTTTCTTTTTATGTGAGCACATTCTTATTGAAGTAGTTATTGAACTATTCAATTGGGTTTTACTGTATTTTTAGTTTCATATTCATTGATTTAATACACTCACATTTTGGTACACCTAGTGGGACCCACATCCCTCAATTTAATAATTTTCTTTGAGATTTTATGGTTTTGAAAGGTATAGGTACAAAATGATGCATTTGACATTATATTTATGATGCATCTTATCTGGGAAAAATTGTATCTGGTGTTTTGAGAGGTCTCGGGCTAGAATGGTGCTTTTCATGTATAATGGCACTTTTGATGGACAAAATGATGCTTTTCATGCACAAAATGGTTCTTTTTATGGTTAAAATGGCACTTTTTATGTTCATGGTTTTCACCTTTTGTTTGCAATATTTCATCTTTTGTTTATAAGTACTTTCAACTCAGGAACATATCAGTGCTTCTGACAGGAAGACAAACACTTGTGACAAGTATGTTGGTGCTTTTGACACATATTGATGCACTTATGTTTTATAGTTTATTGCATTTAATAGTTCTTTCTATTATTTTGATTATGTGAATTGAATTTTATCTTTTTCAAGCATTTTTGTGATCTTGAGAAGTAATCAAATGGTGTAGATTGGCAATTATTGGGAGAAATATTTAAATTTTTCATATTACTGATGTATTTTTTTGTAGGTTTTCAAAGTTACTTCTTTTTATTAGCTTAGTTGCACACTTGGTTTTGGGTAAATTAAAATAAATATGTTTTCTATGTTTGTGTAAGTTTTTGGGTGTGTATGCTCTCTCCTTGCATTATGTGCAATCCTTGAGATAAAAAAACCTTCTAGTTTACTTATTTTCTTTATTGTTCACTCAAGGTGGTATTATCTTGTGTATTCTCTCCCCTTGCATTTTTTGTGAGCCTGGGGATCAAAATCACTAGTATTAGTCTTTCCTATTAGGGGGTCTTCTTAGGGATTTCATCACTCCAAGGTCAACCTCAACCATGTTTTCTAGTGGGGTATGTAAATGGGCAAGAGAAAAATTTGTACCTCAAGATTGAGCTATCACTATGTTTGGCTAAGCCTCGAGACCCTCAATCCATAATATTTTTTTGGTGAAGAGGATAAGAGAGACCCTCCTAAACTCAAGCATTTGAAGATTGGACCTTAGTTCATAGATAATACTATAAAATTTGTATCTAGAAATTCTGAGACCTTTGACCATCAATATAGTGTGGTTGAAGGTACACTATCATGCATGAAATTACATACCATGAACCTCCTTGAGTAAGGTGGAAATTCTTTGGGCTAAAGTTGTCAAAACCTCCAAAGAAAGGAAAAAGGTGAGCCCTTGTGTCACTAGACTCCAACTACAAACTCTTTGGAAGAGAGAAGTAGTAATATTGAGGTATTTTATTATGTGGACCTACACTAGTGTGATACTCTTACTTGAATAATAATAGGTTTTTTAATGTTCAAGATGGTATGTCTTCTTATCAAAACTAGTAAAATCCATTTAGCCTTATTACCTTGAAGTCGTCAATGATCTTTTCTATCTCTTTTCAAAGAAAACAAACTATCCAAAATAGTCATCCAATTGCAAAAATATAATATTTATATGGACTTGCACTATTGAGTCATAGAATCATTCTTTTTAGTCATAACTAAAAATTTGATCTATTATTTGTCACTTTAGATTTATCTTCTTTTGCATCTCTCTAATAGAGTTGCACATTTTAGGTATAAACCTATGATTATGATTCATAGACCTACACTTTTGAGTGATACTTCTATGCATATGACTCATAGAGTGTTTTTAATTGAGCCTACACATTTGATTGATAGATTTTCCAATTCATTTCATTTTCCTACTTTGGAACTTTTGATCAAAGCTTTAGGGCATATGATCAATAGTGTGGTGCTTTTTATCAGTTGTGTGGCACTTTTGACCAATTGTATGGGAATTTTGATAAAACCCTAACAACTTGTTTAACATGCAGTTGCACCAAAAGATCAACCTATTAATGCTTGATACAACCACTAGATTTATACAAGATCCAAGATCCACGGGAGGTGGTTAAGCCATGTCATGAATCCAAGAACCGTGCTACATAGCACAAGGAGACCAAGGTTGAAGCTCTTATAACAGTCCCCCCAATGTAAGTGAGGGGTTCAAACCTATGACCTCAACTTTGATACCAATTGTTGCATAGGCAGCTATCAATGAACAAAAATATTGACCTATTAATGCTCGATACAACCACCAAATTTATATAAGATCCAAGATCCACAAGAGGTGGTTATTCCATGTCACAAACCCAAGCACTGTGTTGCACAACACAAGGAGACCAAGGGTGAAACTCTTGCAAAAAAAATCAATACTTTAGCACTATTCATTTGTATCTTGGTATTTTTTATCAATATCTTGGTCCTTTTGATCAATATTGTGGTGCATCTAACTAGTATTAGTCTTATTTTCCTTTTGAGCTTCCAAACTATTGATCATATTTTTATTTTTTCACCTAGGAAAACTTAGAGCAGGCCTAAGGAACCCTAGTTGATTCCATCATAAAAATATTAGGTCAAAACAATAATTCAAAAAACACATGTATTGGTGATCCCACAATAATGGTTTACAATTTTTAGCCAAACTGGACACTAAAATATTTTTTTGTAACTAAATATTCACTTTCGGACACCTATAGCAACTAAACCGTGAGGAATTTGAAGATGATGCAAACTAGAGTTTTATGAAATTTTGTATATAGATTCTAAATATATTTTTTTCAAAATTTTTGGAATCAGATTGCACTTCTTTTTCCATCTCCCTCAAAAATTAATTTTTTTCATAAAACAACATTTTTAAAAAGTGACGCTCACCGTATAACTTATAACTTTTTTTTCCATGAAGGATAAAATTCTAATTCTTTCAAATTAAGATTCATAAATCTGATATCTAGTGCTTCCACTTGGTTAGATAGTTGTTTATTGAATATTTTTTCTTTAATCAAGTTTCAAAGTCAAACCAATTATAATTCAGACATAGCGCGACTGTATAACGCATAACTTTTTTTGTATGTATCAAAATTCACTTTTTTTCTCTTTGTTGGATCAAGGACTTCAATATTTGGTGCACTCATATTTTTTAGAATTTTTTTATAATCTGCTATTTTTCCACATGTGAAGAATAGAGAGCTTGATTTTAGTGAAAAACCTACATTCACGAAATAAAAATAAATATAATAATAAAATAAAATTTATTTAAAATTATACTTTTTGGGAAGCTTATAATAAGGACTACATACTTACAAAAAAATAAATTTTAAATAAATTCATTTGATCCCCCAAAAGGTAAATCCAAAGTGGGTTTTTATCAGCATTTTGATAGGTGCAAAGGAGACTTCGTTATAGGTATGGTTTAAAACTAGAGGGGTTCTATCCAAGGGGGTTTGATTTAAGGTAGTTTGATCAAACCCTCTTCAATTGGAATGCTTTAAATGGAACTTTTTAAGGTTTAAATCATTATATTTTCTAAAAATATGTGATTTCAACAAAAATTCTTCCTCCTAGAAATTGTAAACCAGCTTTGTGGGATCAGCCGTATATTATTACTACCCCAACTTAGTGAGATCATAATTCCTAGCTCGACTGTCAAATTTTAGATTTAATTACACCATTGGAAATATTTCTAAGAGCTCTAATTTTAATCCATTAAAATCAATTCTATGGTTGTTCCATTTAAGCGACTAATGACAGTATTGACCAAAAACAATTCTTTGAAGGCCTTGAGAAATGTTATTTACTAATGCATAGAAAATACCAAAAAACTCAATTTTTGATATTTTTCATCTTTTCTTATTCCAACACCACTCGAGTGCTTTTGAATTTCTTCTGGATCATCAATCATCCAACTTTTTCATCTCACACATCATTCACCAAGGTCTAGATTCTCGGTCTCTATATAGAAATCTCATGGAGTTCAATCAAAGTGAATCAAAAATTACCACAACCATGGGTGATAATCAATATTAGTTTGGCATGCCTTCTCCTTTTTTACCTTAAATTATTACCAAACCCCAATATCGTCCCCATTAGTGGTTATGCCTAATTTAGATGAAAACACACACATGCCACCTAATCAGCACAATATCCCACCCAACAACACTTTTCAAACAACTTATCACCAATAATCCATCCATAATCATATCACTACATCCATTCGTAATCATTAGAACTCTGCATCCATACTATACAACTCTCAAATTCTTACATCCAATATATTTAAAAACACACACATCTCATATGCTTCACAATCTTCTACATCCAACTTACTTACAAACACAAACATTTTATATGCTTCATAATCTTCTACATCCAACATACCTACAAGCATAAACATTCCATATGCTTCACAACCTCCTACATCCAACATGACCGTGAATACCTACATCCCAAATCATTCCCAATATTCTACACAAAACATCCCAAATCATTCCCACTATTCTACACTCAACATCCCAAGTCACTCACAATCTTGGACATATTCTACATACCCACAAACACAAATATTCCAAATCATTCACAATCTTCCACATTCAACACATATAATTCTCAATATTCTCCATTCACCATCCCATAATATCAATCACTCATTCCCCAAAATACACTCCCTCATTCAATTCATCAACCATTTCACAACATCAAACATATGTTCCCTCAAATAAACCACCAATCAATATGGCAAATGACTTGGAATCACAAATACAAAGCTTGGATAAGAAAATATTTGACATGCAACTAGGACATAAAAATAAGAATTACACAATTGAAGACATATGACCTTATCCATTTGATTGATCAATACCTATGATACCCTTCCCTCAAAACATTAAAATGCACAAATTTGATAAGTATAAGGGAAGAGGTGACCCATGAGAACATAAATGAGAATTCTACATAGTTTTTATAGAGGCTTCTTATAGTTCCACATACTTAATATGCCTTTTTACCCAAATTTTATGAGGTCAAGAAATAGAATGGTTCTGTCATTTACAACAAATAGTGAAGACCTTTTAGGAACTAGCAAAAAAAATTCATCAATAATTTATCCTACAAAATTGAGGATGAAATAAGTATGACTTAACTATGTAACACCATAAAAAAGAATACATAATAATTCCCTTCCTTCTTACAATGATGGTAGAACATGGCAAGAAAATTCCCATGGCTTATTCCTAAAAAAACCAAATTTTTCACATCATCCAAAACCTAAACTAAGAGATGAGATTTCACTTATAAAAGAACACTCACCTTGTAAACCTTAAGCCCTTCTTACAAAGCATAGTATCTTGATGGATCCTATTTATAGAGGATCATACTTTCTAACTTTAGCAATTGCAAAAATGCAACAAAATGATTGTAAAATGGGCTTAAGTTTTACATGGTGAGCATTCATACAAGGTAAATATAGAGAACTTAAATGGGATAAATTTTAGAGATATCATCTAGGACTTAAAAAATAAAAATTCCTTCACAATTCCTTCACATGTAGACAAAGAAATGGAAGTCAAATGCATTAACACATTTGATGAAATCATAGAAAATGGAATAACCATCAAAAAAATATTTTTGCAAAGGGTCTTATGAAAATCTATAAGGAAAAAAAGGACAAGGGCCCTCAATCTAAAGATAAACCCCACCTCTAGGTGAAAAATAAAAAACATTGTCAATGATGGTGTAATAGATTCATTTTTTTAAAATGAAACCATCATCAAATGGATAATCATCATTAAGCATATATAAAAACACTCCAGGTGTCACCATTCTTAGAGTGCGACCTATGAAGAACTCTATGCTATGAAAAAAATACACTCCTCTAGGGGATCCTATAGAAACATCCTTACAAAAATCGGTTCAATCCAATCTCATCACATTACGTGAAGAAAGTCAATATGAACCTAAATTCAAACCATAATCGTACAAAGATAATTAATATTGTGAATATATTAGGGCTAAAGGACATAAGACCCTTGATACAAGTATAAAATTAAAAAATCTCGTTCAGGATTTTATTAACCAAGGTAACATCATGTCATTTAAGATCATCCCAACAATTCATCCAAAAATAATCACATCAATAATTTCTATAGCTAACATAATGATAAATTAGGCATATATCAAGATTCTTTTCCCAAGAATGATCAAAATCATCCATCTATTTCTAACATTGGATCATCCCAAAATAATTACATCAATAATATCCATAATATATCCACTTCATTTGATTCCATAATAGGTCACCTTGAAGAAGCTTTCCCATAAGAATCCCCCATCTCTCCTTCCAATCCTTCATCCATTGAACCTTTACAACAACAATCTTCCACATCTCATCTCCCTTTGGATTACCTCAAAGGACTATCCACAATAGATAATCATAAAATATTGTCTAATTAAAATCTTGATAAATATCCTATCCATGATCAAGAAATTCTAGACCAAACACCATTGTGCACTCCATCACCAAACAAGACCACTCTAGATATTCTTTTAAAAAATCTATTATAGTTGTTCTAAAATATTAATTCCATCCAAGAATCCCCATCCATATCCATACTCATACCCCATCATCAAAATTGGATTGATGTCAAGATCTCAATCCAAATCATGAAGAGAAAAGTGTACCTTCCATTTTATTTAATGATCCCCTTCTAAGCTAATATCAATTTATCCCTTCATCCCCATGTCATAATCCTAATCCATATCCAAATCCCAATATCCCTCATGATCCCCCTCATGATCCTAACCCTCCACAATATCCCATCACCTCTATCCAATGTATCCATAAACCCCATACATATAAAATCGGTTCTTCCACTTTCATCCAATTTGGTTTACGAGATGATTTTTTCATTCTTTCCACCTCATATCTCCCTCAAAATGGATCTAGTTTTTCTTTTTTTTTCCAAAGAAACAAGTATCCCATTGACAAGAAGATATCAAAACATGCATTAAATCAAGGTAAAGTGTTATGTGTCCATGAAAAATGCATATCAAAATGATGGCTCATTAGGTGGTCCTTTCTCTACAAGGGTCGCTACTATTAAAATTATGAGGGTTGCATACCACTAGAAAAATATTTTCAAGGATGCCCATAAGTGGGTAAAATTTTATAAAAAATGTTCTTTCTTCTCTGGAAGCAATAGTCGTTTTGTTCCCCTCCACCCCATTCTAGTTGATCAACCATTTACACAATGGGGTTTAGAATTCATTGGTATGATAAACAAACCATATAGTGTTAGTCATAGGTAGATTTTGGAAACTACATATTAATTCACCAAATAGATAGAAGTTATATCACTAAAAGATTCTATTGAAGATTAAGTCCTTGAAGATGGAATCATAACCAAGTTTGTGTTCCTTCCACCATCATCTTTGACAATAAAAAAATATTTTTTGAAATCTCAACTCAATGAGTGGGAAATCAACCACAACATTTATTTGAATACCTCCTCTAATTATTACCCTTAAGGTAATTATTTAGTTGAGTCCATAAATAAGAATCTAATCAAAATAGTCAAGAGGACTATAAAGGTCAATCGAAGATCATAGCACATTAAACTTAAGATAACCTTGTGGGATAACTCAATCACCCTTAAGAGATCAATGAAAAATCCCCCCTTCATGTTAGTTTATGGGAGAGAAGCAAGGTTTCCATTATCTCCAAAATTTACATCTCTTGAGCTATCATAGTATCTAGAATTAGTATAGCATGATGCCATAATAGTGAACATGGTTGAGTTAGCATGGTTATAAGAGATAAAAAAAATAAGGCCATGCAAACCCTTGAAGCTAACTAAGCACAATTCAAGAAGAATTTTTATGGAAGGTTGTCCATAAAGTATTCAAAGAGGGATACTTGGTACTAAAGTGGGATGTAGAAAAAGTCAAGTTTGTCAAGCATACAAATTTTGATGCCATATGGAGTGGTCCTTATATCATGATCTCCAATTGTAAAGAATCCAAAGAATTTGTTCTTTCTAGGTTATATGGTGATTTTCTTCCTATCCCATTGAATGGGATACACCTCAAGCATTATTTTTGAGGTTTGAATTTAATAATGTATATACTATTCTAGTTGTTCTTTCTTCCCAACAAGTGTTGTTGCACGCTTTATATTTTCATTGGGAGAATATATAATCTAGATCATTTGTTGTTTTGCTCCAATTACATTTTGCACATTTTCAATTTTGATGTGTTGATGCATGTCATGTTTCAATTTTTTTTTAATCTATTACTCCTTTTCCAAATGGATGCTTAAGGCATATAGGATCCCATTTTTATTAAGAAAATATCATGTATAAGTAGTCAAAATGTTGATACTTTTCCCCCCCTTATTTTCCCACTACTATAACCTATCTAAGAAACCTTTGTGGGTATTTGGGTTTATTGTGCTTCTATGTTGAGGTTTTCCTTCTTTTACCTTAGTCATGTACTAAAATAAAAAATATGTAAAATTGGCCAAGTGTTTGGGTCTTTAGATCTTTACAACTTGTGGGGCATACAATTAGGCATTCATATAGTTGAATACACAAGACAACTAAGAGGGGGATGAATAAATTGTTCCTTAAAACTTCAAAACCCTCATATAAATTCAAATCCACATTCATTAAATTAACCCTTAATCTATTATAATGATTTAGCATGAAAAGAAAATAACAAAAGTTGAACCAAATCAGCACCATACACAAGAGAACACCAGATTTACATGGAAAACCCAAGATGGGAAAAATCATAGGGAGGATTAGCTCACAATATAAAGTAAAATCAATACCAAATACAATAGGGCTCACTATTGGAGGGATCACTACCCAAGAGAAAGAAAGGCTCACTACCAGAATGGAAAAGAATATAGAGAAGAGTGTTACAATGAGAAATCCATCTCAATGCAACAAATAAATCCACCACAACATCTCTGCTACGTTCACAGTCTCTTTGAATATTTGTAGACACCTTCCTACTCACTACATTGAGCAATCTAACACATGAAATCTTGCACTGCACTTCCCAAATTCGCACTCTAATACTTTGCAATTTGCATGATTCTCATTATGCTCATCTCTCTGTGTATCCCTCAACAACTCAATTCATATGTATATCATCTTCAAGCTTGAAACCATTGTCCAAGGTCAACTTATGCACATCAACCATGCAAATTCAAATAAGATCAACACCAAAAACACTTTCGTGGTGGATAGAAGTGAAGGAGAAACACACCACTCTTTATCTAGGACCCAAATCTATAACACCATGCCACAACATGCTTCTACAAACAATAAATATCCACCGCAATGTGTAAACACAAAGTTCAGTTGTTACCCTTGTAAACACCATTAAACTTTTAAGTACTTGCTTCCTTCAATCCAACAACTCACAAACAATAAATGCCACCTGAACACAATCTAGAATATTTCACAAATACCTTGAAATCTAATAAACTCCTTCATAACAACCTTCACCTAATGAATGTACACACCTAGTACACTCAAACAACTTCAACTAAAGAGAGATACCAACACTTTAAACACACCTTCAAATCTATAAGACCTAAAACCAAACTATAGAGAAATGTAAAGCAAAAACATATCTCCCAGACACCTCTGCAATACACAATTCACACATTGGTGAACATAACTTGTTCTCTACAGCAATCCGGCACACCAAATTCTGGATAAAACACCTTTGAAAACCTTTGATCTAGACATATCTAAAATGCAAAGGCAGATCTTCAACCTAGAAGAAATGGAAACACCAGAAACCTACTCTTCAACCCAGAACACACTGCAACTCAATGTTTCCTCTTTTTATAAAATTTTCTCAAAAGCACTTGGAAACCAAGCACCAGGAACACATCCTTATCATCTCCATCACTTCCTTAACCACAGACAGAAGCTTATCAAAAAAAAGAGGTTGACACCAGTAGATTACTAATGACAACATAATGCAACTAATCAAAGCATCATCAATGCAACAACACATGCTAGATTGCAACAATCTTCTTCTCATATATTTGACACCAATGACAACACAAGCTTGTTAACATCAATGGAAACACCAACTACTCATACTTGCAACAATCTCCCCCTTTGGCATTAATGGCAAAACATGATGTGAAAAACCATCAAAGACATGACAGCTCTGCTCCATACCTATTTCCTTTTCTCTTTTCTCCTCCTTTCACAACATTCTTATTTTATTTCTCCCAACTTATATTTTTTCATATGTCACACTCTCCCCCTTTTTACATGATTCTCTTTCCCTTTCTTTTTCACACTACTCTCTCCCCCTTTGACATTAATGGCAAAAGAAAAAAGATTTACATCACTTATGTTTTCCCTTTGTCATCAATCAACCTTCTTACAATTGATCTGCAACTTCTATTCCTTTACTGTTCAATATACCCCACCTTAGGAGAACACACCATAATGCACTAATCAACAACTGATACAAAATGACAACACTCACTCTTTTTTAATGCAACAACCAACAATGTCACTACCTACTCCCCCTAAGAGGTAGCCACCAAAATAAGTCTAGAGAAAAGAATGGATATTGAAATCCACTGGATTGATCCATCTCCTTATGCATCTAGCTCAAATAGCCACCAACTTCTCCTAGAGATACTCAAAATTATCCTTAGGAAGATCCTAGGTACAAATATATCAGCAACTTGATCCTTTGTAGACACATGCCTAATCTTTACTTCATTCTCTACAACTTTCTCTCTTAGAAAGTGATACCAAATAGAGATATGTTTTGTCCTTGAATGCATTACTAAATTCTTTAAAATATTGATAGCACTTGTATTATCACAAAAGATAAAAATTGGTTCATCATTTAACACCCTGATATCCTTCAATGTTTTCCTCATCCACAATACTTATGTGCAATAAGGTCCTACTACAATGTACTTTGTCTTTGTAGTAGATAAAGACACTAGATCTTGTTTCTTTCTTAGCCATGGCACCAATCTACATCCAAGAAAGAATGCACCACCACTTGTACTTTTCTTTTCATCCACACAACCATCCTAATTTGCATCTAGTAAGCACTCAAAGTAAAACCAGTATCCTTTGGATACCACAAGCCATGATCTAAAGTGCCCTTCAAGTATATGAATATTATTTTTACTACTACAAAAAGTGATTCTCTAAGATCTTCTTGAAATCTAGCCACAAGACAAACTAGAAACATGATATCTAGTCTAGTAGAAGTTAGATATAGTAGGACCCACCAATCATTGATCTATACTTTCTCTGATCAGCCTTAGGAGATTCATCATTCTTACTCAGCTTGCAACTAGTAACTATAGGGGTACATACCGGTTTAGAATCTTCCATTCCAAACTTCTTCAACATTTCCTTCACATACTTTGATTTTGAAATGAAAATACCTTTATCTCTCTAATGTATTTGTAGTCCAAGGAATAAATTCAATTCATTTCCCCAAACATAGACATTTCAAACTCTTTATGCATTTCTTCTGCAAACTTCTTACACATAGCTTCATTTCCTCTAAAAATTATGTCACCAATATATACAAACACAATCAAGATTTGATCTTTTTCAACTTTAAAGTAAATATTGCTACCTAAAGTACCTTTATTAAATCCTTGTTGTATCAAATACCTATCCAACCTTACATACCAAGCTCTAGGATATTGCTTCAATCCATACAATGCCTTCTTCAATCTATAGACCGTATTTGGTTTGTCTAATAATTGAAATCCTTTTGATTGTTCTATGTATACCTTTTTTCCCAATTTTCCATTCAAGAAAGAAAAATTCACATCCATTTGATAAACTTCGAAATCCTTATATGCCACAAAATCCAAAAAAATCCTAATAGCTTACATTCTTGCCACTAGATCATCATGTGTAGCCTTTACACACAAGTCTTTCCTTGTTCTTTACTACTCCATTCTCATTTAGTTTTTTTCTGAATACCCACGTAGTTCCAATTACATTTTTTCTTCCTGGTCTTAGGAAGAGTTTTCAAGTTTGATTCTTCTCAATCTACAATAGCTCTTCTTCCATAACCTTGATCCAATATTTACCTTTGCTTGTCTCAATCACTATTTTAGGTTCAACTTCGGTAATTAAACATAGATTTACATGATCTTCATAAACTATCCTTCTTATCAGTACACCTTTGCTCTTATCTCCAATGATCTATTCTTTAGAATGATTCTTCTACACATACATAGGAGTTTTAGAAGTATTTTTTGAAGCTTCTTCCTGTTCAATCTATAGTTCTTTTTCTTTATCTATTTATTCTTCTATGCAAGAAGACTCATCTGACTCATATCTATCTATTACCATTGAATTTTTTTGTATATCTTCATCAACCTTGACACTTGCACTTTCAAAAATCTTTCTCAATCTCTTGTTGTAGCATCAGTAAGCTTTACTTCTAGTAGAATATCCAAGGAAGATACCTTCATCAAACCTTGCATCTAACTTTCCCAAGTTATCTTCATCTCTTCTGATATAGCATTTGCTTCCGAACACTCTAAAGTACTTGATAGTAGGAATCCTTCCATACCATAGCTCATAGGGAGTATTTTTTCTATTTGCTCTTGCTTTTACTTTGTTAAGTATATAAACAACAGTATGAATTTCTTGTCTATAGTAGACTTTCGGTAGATTTTCTTCCTTCATCATTGTTCTTGCAACTTCTTGAACAATCCTTTTCTTTCTTTCAACCACTCCATTCTGTTGAGGGGTTCTAGGTGCAGACAAGTGCCTCTTTATGCCATGATTCCCACAAAAGATGTTAAACTCATTGGAGGTGAACTCTCCACCTTTGTCAGACCTCGAACATTTGATTTTCATATCCATTTCGCTATCAAAAATAACTTTAAATGCCTTAAAATTGTCTAGGGCTTCATTTTTTTTTTGATAAAAGTAACCCATGTCATTCTAGAATAATCATCAATTAATAGCATGAAACACCTATCACCTTGAAGACTTCTTACTCATGTAGGACCAAAAAGATCTGTATGTATCAATTCCAAAGTTTGATAATATATTGTTCTTAGACTTTGAAGCTTTTTCTTTCCAATTTGACACTTTGTACAGACAACATTGATAGGCTTTGTAAACTTTGGAAAATATCTCACAACTTGAACTGATCTTATCCTCAATAGGCTATCAAAATTTATGTGACACATCCTTCTATTCCATAATCAACTCTCATTAATTTTATTCATAAAGTAGTGACCATTAGCACCCTTGAGTTGATATATAAACATTTCCATTTGTTCTTTTTCTAGTAGCAACCACAATTCTAGGTCCTTTTCTGATCTCACATCCATCATCTTGAAACATAAGATTGTATCCTTTGCTATAAATTTTTCCAACACTCAAGAGGTTATGCCTCAAACCATTAACATAGTAGACATCATCAATATTATGCTTACCATCAAAACTAATAGAACCTTTTCCACATATCTTAGCAAATGTATCATCACCAAATCTGAATCATCCTCCATCATATTTTTTAAGTTTAACAAACTTACTTTTGTCACTGGTCATATGATTAGAGAATCCACTATCAATGATCAAATAGTTCTTTTCCACTATAGCATGAAATGTAGATACCAAAGTACATTCAGTTCTATCCTTTGTCTCCGAAGGAATTTCCTTCACACATCTCTTAGATTTAGTAGAAATGGATTCATCTTTTAAAGTCGTGAACAAGAATTCATCAACATCATCATCAGAAATAATTGCATCTTCTCTAACACAATAGCCTTTCTTAATCATCTTATCTTTTTTCCCTTATTTTTGTTATTCAAAACTTTGTTTGGACATCTTGAAGCATAATGACCTATTTTTCATAACTAAAGTATTTGAAAGGAAACTTACCAGTACCATTCTTCATTATCCTTACAAAATTTTCTTCCACATCATCAAGATCCTCTTGATCTAATTCATTGATCTCCTTTGATTTAGTAGCCTTAAAAGTAGTCTCAACTTTTGTACCTCTATTTGTACCAAATTATCTCATCTCAAAACTAGTTAAAGAACCATACAACTAACCTCTAGTTTATTGATTTAAATTTGAAAATTCCTCAATAGCAGAAACTTTGTGACTATAAGATTTAGGAAGAGTTCTAAGAATTTTCTTTATCACTTCTAGTTCTTTGAGTTCTCCACCAAGACTTCTGATGGACTTGAAAACTTCATCTACCCTTTGTATATAGCTTACATAACATTTTCTTCTTCAGGCATCTGCAAGTTCTCAAACATGATCTTCAAATTTTGCATCTTATCTTCTTTGATCTTATCATCTCCTTCATAAATGCTTTCTAACTTTACCCAAATATCTCTAGTATTTTTCATACTCATCACTTTCACTAATTCAAAATTAGTAAGACCATTTAAGAGAGCATACATTGCTTTAACATTTTTGTCATAGGCTTTGGTCTCATCATCACTACTTGGACCATTTGCAGGTTCAATGTATCCATTCTTAATAGACTTCTAGACATCAAATCCAAGATAAACCAAAAAACCTTCCATCCTTGTCTTCCAAAATGCATAATTTGTTCCATCAAACATAGGAATCTCTTTCTTGTGCACCATCTGAGATCTACCTCAAGTGGTTAAGCTTTCTTCCAAGGAACCTTGCTCGAATACCAATTGTTGAATGCACAATTCAACTAAGAGGGGGGGTGAATCAATTGCACCTTAAAACTTCAAAACCCTCATAGACATTTGAATCCATATTCATTTAATTAACCCTTAATCTATTATAATGATTTAGCATGAAAATAAAATAATAGAAGTTGAACCAAATCAACACCATACATAAGAGAACACTAGATTTATGTGGAAAACCCAAGATGGGAAAAACCACGATGAGGATTAGATCACAATATAAAGTAATATTAATACATTATACAATAAGGCTCACTTCTGGAGGGCTCACTGTCAGAATAGAAAAGAAGATAGAGAAGAGTGTTACAATAAGAAATCCATCTCAATGCAACAAAAAAATCCAACACAACATCTATGATACCTTTACAGTCTCTCTGAAGAATTGTAGGTACCTTCTACTCACTGCATCCAACAATCTAACACATGAAAGTTTGTACTACACTTCCCAAATTTTCACTCAAACACTCTACAATTCACACCATTCTCATTATGCTCATCTCTCTTCACATCCCTCAATAACTCAGTTCATATTTATATAATCTTCAACCTTCAAACCATTCTCTAAGGTCATCTTATGCACATCAACCATGAAAATTCAAATTAGGTCGGCACCCAAACACTTCTATGGTGGATAGAAGTGAAGGTAGACCACATCACTCCTTATCTAGGACCCAAATATATAACACCATGCTACAACATGCTTCTACAAACAATAAATATCCACTACAATTAGTGTAAACACCAAGGTCGATTGTTGCCTATGTAAGAACCATTAAACTTTTAAGTAAATGCTTCCTTTGATCCAACAACAACTTGTGAACAACAAATGCCACCTTAACATAATTTGAAATATTCCACATATACCCTAAAATCCAACAAACTCCTTCGCAACAACTTTCACATGAGGAATGTACACACCTAGTACACTCAAACAACTCTTCCATACACTGTAACTTAAGAAGCTAAGGTAGTGGAACAACTTCATACACCAATCTTGAGAGGAGAAAAATGCAAAATTTTATAGATCTTTAATAGTTAAGAAAACTTAAATAGAAATAATATAAATATCATGCATACCACAATATAGTGATTTATGTGGGGAAAATCCTTTCAGAAGAAAAACTCCACTCCAAAAGCCACCCAATATATTATTCAAAAATCACAAAGATTTCAATATACTTGTAGAGTAGTATTTTCATAGGAGTACCACCACTAGAGATCAAGAGACAACACGACTGCTATCAAACTCTCATAATACATCACCGTCTATAATCGTAGTACAACGCCCTCATAAAATAGGGTTACAATCTAAGGCAAGATAGGCCAACAAAATATCCACAATTAGATCTAAAACCTAATAATTAATGGTCTAGATTTACATTATATCATTTATTTAATGTATGTTGGTCATTTTAGCAGTTTCCTGAAAAATTTAACATGCTCACATTTTTCTCTTTGCTACCATTTTATACACTTATCGGTGTAACTAGGAAATATATAAATAAATATATACATCCTATCAACAATAAACCATATATAATTGCAAGGTTGAGACATATTTTCCCAAAAAATATCCCACTTTTTGAACACCTTGTAAGAGCAACGTGAGGGTGTCAACATCATCTCTTTAATTATTAGGGGTCGAAAGGCCCATAGTCCCTTAACACCATCTAAACTTCTCTATGCTCATAGGCTTAGTTAAAGAATCAACAACATTCATCAAAGTCTCTACCTTAACCGGCTTCACCCTGCCATCTTTGACCATATCTCTAACAAAATGATACTATACATCAATGTGCTTGGTCTTGACATGAAATTCCAGGTTCTTGGCTAGACATATGGCACTCTGACTGTCGAAATAAATTGTCACTGCACCTTGTTTTATTCTAATATTTGAACATAGTCTCTTAAGCCAAATAGATTCTTTACAAGCATGATTAGCTGCCATATACTTTTCTTTTGTAGTGGAAAAAGCAACCACAACCTGTTGCTTACTCATCCAACTAATTGCACCACCAAATAAAGTAAACACATAAGCACAGATGGATTTTCTACTATCAATATCACCTGCCCAGTCTAAATCCACATAACCATGAATATCAAGGGAAATATCATCTTTAATCATATTACTATGATAACATAAGGAATAATCTGAGGTACCCCACAAATATCTGAAGACTCTTTTAACTGTAGCCCAATGAACTCTACCATGATTAGACATATATTTGGAAAGAACTCCCACTACTTAGGCAATGTCTAGTCTAGTACAAACCATAGCATACATCAAACTCCCAACTACACTTTGGTAAGGCACTCTACTCATGTCTTCCATCTCTAAAAGATATGTTGGACAATCTGACATAGATAACTTTGTTCCAACTAAAACAAGAACACACAATGGTCTACAATCATGCATATCAAACCTCTGTAAAATTGAGTTGACATACTTACTTTTCCCAAGCCATAGCTTTATGTTCACTCTATCTCTTTTAAATTTCATTCCAAGAATGTGTTTAGCTACACCAAGATCTTTCATTTCAAATTTAGTAGCAAGTTGATATTTTACTTTTGAAATAATACCTTTCCCTCTACCAATAAATAACATGTCATCAACATATATTGCAATAAAAAGGAAACGATCACCATCAATTTTATAATAAACACAGTGATCTGATTTAGAATGCTCAAATCCAAAACTCAACACATATGTATCAAATTTTTTGTATCACATCCCAGGACTCTATTTTAAGCCATACAAAGATTTCTTCAATTTACAAACCAACTTACTTTTACCTTTTACCATGCAGTGCTCAGGCTATGTCATACAAATATCCTCCTCCAAATCACCATGAAGGAAAGTAGTTTTCACATCCATTTTCTCAATCTCTAAATCATCAGTAGTAGCAATAGAAAGCAAAAATCTAATGGATGTCATTTTTGCAACAGGATAAAATATCTCACCATAATCAACACCATCAACTTTAGAGTAACCTTTCGCAACCAACCTTGCTTTGTACTTCTCAATACCTCCATCTGAACCAATCTTTTTCTTGAACACCCATTTGCAACCAATAGGTTTTCGTCCTTTAGGAAATTGTATAAGATCCCATGTATCATTCTTTTTCAAAGATTCCAATTCTTTATCTATAGCAATCTTCCAAGATTCTACATCATTCATACCTAGTTCCTCTTCTATAGATCTAGGTTCATCCATGTTAGTATTCAAAGAAAAATGCATCTCCAATCATTAGGTGAATACCTTTCAGGTGATTTTCTATGCCTTATAGACCTACAAACAAGCTAAGTCAGAGGTTCTTCCTCCTCTTTTGAAGATCCGGAGCTAGACGAGCTCTCCTCAACTTCTTGTCTATCCTTGGGCCTTTATTCAACTTTCTCGGGTGTAGAAGGAAATTGAATCACATCTTCCTATTTTTTATTTTTTTTGGATGCAATGTAATAGAAGAAGGCTTAGTTTCTCTAAAAATAACACTTCTAATATGCATTACCTTTTGTGCAATAGGATCCCAAAGCTTGTATCCTTTCACACCATAACTATATTTGATGAAAATACATTTCACAGTCTTGTTCTCCAACTTTGTTCACTTCTCCTTTGGCACATGTGCATATGCCTCACAACCAAAAAGTCTAAGATGTCTTAATGAAGGCTTGCGACCCGACCATGCCTCTATAGGTGTCTTATCAACAAGAGTAGGATACCTATTAATCAAGTAACATTGAATGGCAATATCCTTAGCCCAAAACCTTTGTTCTAGGCCAACACCACTCAACATACTCCTAGCCTTCTCCATCAATGCCCTATTCATTCTTTCTACAACTCCATTCTATTGTGGAGAATATGGAGTTGTCTTCTATCTATGAATACCACAATCTTTAGAAAATATATCAAAATCATTAGAGAAAAATTCACCATCATTATCAATCCTCAAACATTTTATTTTCTTTCCAGTCTGCAACTCAACCATTGCTTTAAATTCCTTAAATCTACTAAAAACTTTAAATTTACTGTTTAGAAAATTATATACCCATGTCCTACTACTATAATCAATAAATGAAACATAATTTATGGATTGACCAATTGAAGGAACATCTACAGGACCAAACACATTAGAATGAATAAGATCCAATACACCACAAGATTTAATATGAGAACTCAAGTAAAACTAAACGCGGTATTATTTTTCATAAATGAAATGCTCACAGAAATCAAATTCAAGATTACAATCAGATAGACCTTCAACAAGGTTTTTATTTTTCAAGGTCCTTGGACCCTTGTCTCCAATCTAGCCAAGTCTCTGGTGCCATAACATAGTTTTCTCAATAGGTAATTTTGACTCAGAAAGAGCACCCTTAGGTACCTAAAATCCATGACCATCTATTGAAGGTGAAATCCTCACTTCTTCCACATACTTGATTTTCACATAAGTACTTGCACTCAATAGTGCATGCATCCAACATATACAATGTGCCATATCTAACACCTCTAGCAATCACCATAGCACCTCTAGCTGGATCTTGCATCATGCATTAGAAAATACTGACTACACACCTGCATCTATTAGTTTTCTCACAAATAACAAGTTTTGTGCTAAACCAAGGATATGAAACACAACATTAATCCTTTTTATTCTACCATCAAGAAACCTAATTTTAACTTTACCATGGCCACCAATGTCTAAATGAGAATCATCACCCAAGTACACCTTACCTCCATCAAATTCTTCATATTCAGAAAACCAATCTCTATTAAAGGCCATATGGAAAGATGCACCTAAGTCAATTAACCATGCATCATTACCTACACAAGTTGCCGAAGCTACAATGAATGTGTCACCATTTTCCTTCTCAGACTCAGAATCATAATCAAATTTATTCTTTTTCTTATTATTTTCTTTGTTGTATTCCTTATGAACATTTCCAGGTTTACCACAATTCCAGCAAATAACATTGGACTTTCTAGGAGATTTAGATCTCCCCTTGGACTTGGATTTGTCATGATTCTTATTCTTCTTTCCTTTTTCCTTAGGTCTTCCATGAATATTTAGGGCCTCCTTGGTAGTGATGGATACCTTCCTCCTCATCTCTTCAGAAAGAAAAGAACCCACCACATCTTCAGTTTTCAATATAGCAGAATTACTCCCAATAGCCATAACAAGAGAATCCCATAAATCAGGCAAAGAAAAAAGAAAGATCTGAGATTTCTCCTCCTCCTCCATTTTGGCACCAACTGATGCCAATTGAGCCACCAACATATTGAATTATTCTAGGTGATATGTGATTTATCCACCCTCTTCCATTATCAAGGAATACAACTTCTTCCTCAAGAAAATATTGTTCACTAAAGATTTGTCCCGATACATCTCACCAAGCTTCTTCCATAGTTTTTATGTAAAGTTCTCTTCATGGACATTAATTAAAACAGATTTTTCCAATCACAATCTAATTAGACCCTTAGCTTTATGGTCCATAACATCATATAAGAAGCTTGAGTAGGATCTATAGGCCTTGAAACATTCTCATCAATAGCATCCCGCAAATCTCGATATATCAACAGATCCTCCATTTTTAGCTTCCACTTCTCAAAATTATTTCTAAAAAAAATCTCCACCTCTATTCTCCTTGATGAACTTGCCATCTTAAAATTCCTACAACAAGATCACAAAGTGTCTTTTGCACAAGCTCCCACTCAAATTTGGATTAGTTCAAAAAACCCAACAACCCTCAATTGAAACCAAAGGTGATCAAGCTTTAATACCACTTGTAAGGAAGCTAGGGTAGTGGAACAACTTCCTACACTAATCTTGAGAGGAGAAAAATGAAAAACTTTACAGATCTTTAAAAGTTACAAAAACTTAAACAAAAATAATATAAATATCATGCATACCATGACACAGTGATTTACATGGGGGAAAACCCTTTTGAGAGAAAAACCCCACAAGGTGCTGCAAAAGTTGCCCAATATATTATTCAGGAATCACAAAGATTATAATATAAAGCTTCTCACGGGATTATCACCACCAAATATCAAGAGACAACGCAATCATTGTCAGACTCTTAGAATACATCACCATCTACAATTGTAGTACAACACCCTCATAAAATAGGGTTACAATCTAGGGAAAGAAAGGCCAAAAAAATATCCACCATTAGATCTAAAACCTAATAATTAACAGTCTAGATTTACAATATATCATTTATTTAATGTATTTTGGTCATTTTAGGAGTTTCTTGAAAAAGTTATGTATCGCATCGGGATATATGTATATGTATCCCAATGTGATGCATTTGAAAATATATATACATCCTATCAACAATAAATCAAATATAATTCCAAGGTTGAGACACCATTTCCCAACATAAATCACCAAAACTCAAACAACTTTGACTAAATAGAGATACCAACAATATCAGCATACCTCTGGATCCACAGAACCTAAAACCAAACTATAGAGAAACGCATAGCAAAAACATTTCTCCCAAACACCTCTACAATACATAGTTCACACACTAGTGAACACAACTTCTTTTGTATAGCAATCCACCACACCAAATTTTGGATAAAACGCCTATGAACTCCTCTGACATACATATATAAAATACATAGGTAGATCTTCAACTTAGAAGAAATGTGGAGCAACACCAAAACCCTACTCTTCAACCCAAAACACACTGCAACTCATGTTTTCCTCTTTTATCATTTTTTCTCAAAAGAACTTGGAAACCAAGCACCAAGAACACATCCTCATCATCTTCGTCACTTTCTCAACCATAGATAGAAGCTTATCAAAGAAACATTACTAGCTTACTAATGAAAATATAATGCAACTAATCAAAGTATCATCAATGCAACAATGCATACTCTTGCAACAATCTTCTTATCATATAGTTGACACCAATGACAACACCAAATGCTCATACTTGCAACACATATTTCAAATTTGAAGAAGTTTCAAGAAAAATTGAACAAGTTACACAATTATGGATTTTTTAGCCCTATCTAGATGTTATGAAACTTTTGGATTCATCTTGATCCTTATTGAATTCTTGCAATGTTCATTTTCACTAAAATACATGCAATTCCTTCTCCTATTGGCCCTAAAGAACTTAATTTTGCAACCGGACCTTATCTAGTTCCTCCTTATTTTCTTTCTATTTTATTTTCCCAAGGCAAAACCAATAACTGTGGAACTTTATAAGGTATGTGGATAATGTCCACATCTCCTCAAAATTATACAATATCAACATCAACCTCAATTACCCACAATTGAAATTCATTTATTTTTCCTCGCAAGAGAATAAATTATAAAATTTGACTAAGTATGGATTTTGTGGGTGCATGTCAGCCAACTCCCCGCATAGATTTGGATGGAGGCCAAAGTCTTGCAAGTTGAAGGATTGCAAGGATCTAGTGGCCATCTAGATTTTTGTGTTGAATAACCAAGATACTGAGAGGAGGGGTTGAATTAGTATCTTCTTAAACTTATTAAACACACACCATCCAAATACTCCAATGCATATAATAGTAAAATAAGGAAGAGAATTAAGAGAACATAAAAGAACATAACACATGAACACTAGGATTTTTACGTGGAAAACCCAAAATGGGAAAAACAACAGTGAGGATTAGCTCACAATATAGTATAACCGATTATAAGATATTACAAAGGGTGGATCACTGCTAGGACTCACTGTCCAAAATGGGAGGCTCACTCTTTACAAAGATATAGTATAAAATTGCTTATAGCCAAAATATGAACTGATAAAGTTACACCTAACAAGTGTTGATTTAGTTCCTTTGATGCTTCGGAGGAAGGTGAGCCTTGAAGCTCCTTGAGAATACGTTTCCATGTTGTCTTTCCATTCTCTCAACTCTTCTTAGTAGATACCAGCATTCTATTTAGAGACTCTAATTCCATCAAGCTTTCTTCTGCATCATCCACAGTGCATGGAGTTAGATTGATCTTTTCTAGTTTTTCTACATTTTCCAAAGCATTGGCCACTGAAGTGTACTCCATTCTCACAAGGTCGCCTAGCTAACCAAATCTTCTGGTGGTGTCTTCCTTCTACTTCTATAGAATAAATAATTTCTCTTTGTGAGCAGTGATAGCATTCTAGGTTGACATTTCTCTATCTTTAGATGCCCTATATGTACTGGAAATAGCTATCAACTAGGACTCAATGGAGTGAGATGTTTGATACTCTATGTGGCATCCAACCACTAAACTATGCAATAAGAAAATACAGTATTTGTTGGAATATGGCTTCTAGTGTTGTCATTGATGGCAACCTAATTCATTATTTTGGTCTGTAGATCAGGATTTGTTCATACCGGCAGGTAGAGTAATGAACAAAGTATTACTAGAAGTGAGAATGAAGAACAGGGTATCCGATTAGTATGTCAATTTATATGCTTCACGGGATTATCATTTTGAGTTGTGGATCACGAGGAAGGTTGTTAAGTATCTATTTTATCTTATTGTTAATTTTTGTGATGTCGCATTAATCAGTGTATAAGTTAGGAGATCCAGCAGGATGATTTTCTATTTATCAGCTCATGGTGCCTAACTTAGTGAATATGGCATGTCACGAATATTCGAGGTATAATTAATTAGGGTATTCTTGTGTTGGAAATTTTGTTTTGGGTCCTAGCTATGGTTTGGCTAGCTTATGTGGATATGCATTAAAGATTATTCATGATCTGAGATGACATTTGAAAGATATTTTCTATTATATTGAAGTTGACATATAGCAATTGAATTCTTGCTAGCGGATATATATAAGAGATCAGTTAATTCATTTTGAAGTGTGAGTGGACGCATGTTCAAAGTGTGCAAATAGCATAAGGATTGTTGAGCGATTTGGCACAGTTTCACTTGTGTAGAACAGGATTTTTGTGAAGAAAATTAAGGTAGAGTAGAGTGAAGTGCAGAATCAGAAAGAAGGTCTTGAATATGATCTATGAGCCTCACCAGAACTGAAACCAAGCATTTGTAGATGCTACTTTCTCAGTTCAACTTTTTGTTGTAATCCAAATATATTGTAAGGTAGTGAGCTTTCTTGATTTTGAGTTGTGAGCTTTAGGAAATGTGCCTGAATGCATGTGCATTCCCCTTTTTCTTCATACTTTTAACAAAGTATAAATTGTGGATTAACCTCCACCGTGGTCTTTCCCTTAATAGGGTTTCCACATAAAAATATTTGTGTTATGGTGTTTTGATTTTTTCCTTCATGTGCTTCCATCTTTACTTTTTTTGAAATGTTGTAAATGGTTTAAGATCTGAATTGTGATTTAAATATTGTCAAACACTGATTCACCCCCCCTCTCAGTGTTCCTTGAGTCCAAAAAATTGTATTAGAGCAAGGTTCCTCTGAAGAAGTTTAACAGCTTAAGGGGGATCTTAGAATGTAATGGACTCTAGTGGTCTTTAGCAGCAACTTTTGGTAGCACTTGATGATCTTCAACAATCTAAAGCAGAAGTCTTGGAATTAAAAGCAAATCTTGAGGATGCTGAAAAATCCATTCAATCATTGAGGGATAAAATCAATGATTCAAGAGAAAAGAGGAAAGAACTATGTGATCAACTAAAGCAGAAAGAAAGTAAATGCTTGGAATATGTTCACCTGAATTACACCTTCAAAGAAATAACTGAAGAATGTGAAAAGCTTGCTAGAGACAATGCTGCTCCAAAGCATGAGATGGAATCTATAGTGATGAAGAAAACTAAGGAGATTGAAGAAAGAAAGAATAATGAGAATAATTTGGCCTAGTCCTTAAAAGAAAGATTTGAACAATGCAGCAGAGTTTTCATAGTGGATTCATTTAGCTAGAGATTGAATTGCAACAATCTAGAAATAATGAACAAGAATTTGAAAGACAGATAGTCATTCTCAGAGATTAACTCACTATTGCAAATGAATACAAGGAGAAGTTTAGGATCAATTATGCTAATCTTGATGAGCTGACTAAAGCATAGAAGAATGCAAATGACAAGTGAGGTCTTGGATATGAGAAGGGAGAAAGCTCTGGATCTTAACATAAGGATTCCAGACAAAGAAATCAGATGAACAAAGGCAGAAGGTATCCGGTAAGACAACCCAATGCTCAAAATTTCAATGGTCACTGCTTTGCTTGTAATAAATTTGGTCATATGGCTTCTCAGTGTAGAAGTAAAATAAATTCAAGTAGTCCATTGTTTCCCAGTTAGTGTTTTAGCTGCAATAAGTTTGGTCATAAGTCAATTGAATGCAAAAGTATGTCTATCAGTGTAAGGAATGTTAAACGCTACACCTATGGAAGATTTGGGCATGTTGCTAATCAATGCAGATCAAGAGGAAATCAATGGAATGAGTGGTCTAGACAAAGAAATCTTGTGTGTTACAATTGCAACAAATTTGGTCACATTGCAAGATTTTGTAGGAACAAAAACATGGATAGAAGAGGTTTGGTATACAAAGGCAAAATTTCACAAAAACATGATAAAGGAAAATGGAAAGCGATTGTGGAAGAGATAAGAGATTAGATGAAGAAAAATTGGGTAAGGAAGAGTGAAACTGATGAAGGAAATAAGCCTGCACCAGAAGCAGTTTCTAGTAATTCCTCTGGAAATTTATCTTAGGCCATTGGCCTAGGGGGAGTTTTTCAAGAAAATCCCCTATCCCCCTATCGGTAGTTGGCACTAGAATGCAAGTAATTGTTAGTAGTTGTGCTAATAGTTTACAAATGTATCGGTGATTGCTTGTGCAGAAAATTAAGAAGTAGAAGGTCCACAGATGAATTCTTCTTTTGTTGTCTAAGAAAATAGAGTATCTGGAACACCTAGGGAAAAAAATTTAATGCAATAAAAAGGTTAGGTGTGCGAGTTATAAAAGAGTATGTGGAATGCTCATTTGTCACATTGCATTGAAAAAGAATAGGAAAGCCTCTACAATATAATTTTGAAGGAGTAAAGTAAATTTGACAGCGAATTCATTAGGTATTTCAGTTGCTTGTAGAATTCTCACTTAATTTGGTGCTCGGTAGAAACTTGTTTAGTACAGAAAAGAAAATGAAGCAAATCAAAGGAATGGTGAATTTAGATGAATATGGTATTGAGAAGATTAGGGATGTGAGAAATGTGTTGTCATCCAATGAATTGAAATGGCTTGAAGGTGTGAAACCCAAAAGTTTGGACATTTGGAGTGAATTTCCCTAATTTGATAACGCGGAAGTCGTTAGGCTTATCCTGAAAAAATTGAATAATGACATTCTAACTTTGGATAAACCCTATCTCATTTCGAAAGAAGTGATTAAGAATATAACTAGATTATGCAATATTGGGGATATGCCAAAAAAGAATTTGATTCGAAACAAGGAAGTCGAAACCCTAACCAGAGTAACAGGAGATCAAAGGGCTTTGATAATCTCAATGATCAAAGATCTGATAACAAGGTAAATTTTGCATGGAATCTCATACAAAATCATTTTCAGAAATAGGGAAGGCACAACTTCAGTAGGTGTATTTTACATCTATCATAAAATGATAATGGAGGATCATTATTTTGACCTATGCGGATTGCTAAAAAATCAATTGATGGAAAATGTGCAACTAACAAAGGAGGTAAATTACCCCTTCAGGTTTGGTACCTTGGCCATATGTCTTGTGATGTATTTTCTAAAGTGCTTGCCATAGATCAATAATGTTGTATGGAAAGAGAATGAACCGTTTTGTAAATAGATTTGTCAACATTCTAATACTTTGGAAAATTGTGAGCAAGAGTATACAAATTTCTTTAAAGAATTGCTAGGGAAGTTTGGAGCAATTAGCATTTCCATTCAGATAGGATAACTTGAATTTGGATCCTCTTCTGGTGAGATGGAGAGGAAGAAGAAAAGAGCACAAGGGATTGTTGATTACACTCATCTAGCAAACAAGACTCTAAGAATTGAAGGAAAAGGTAAAGAACAGGTGATTGTGGAAATACTAGATGAGGAATCTGATGAGTACACTCCAAGGGAAAAACCAAAATCAGTTGAACCAGATGTAGTTATAGCAGAAGGAAGTGAAGAAGAAGGTGTTTTATCCAAATTAAAGATACTGCAACTTGTTCAGGAGAAAAATGGGATGTAGAAAATTGCTGACATATGGTCTGATAGACCCTCATATGAGCAAGACCTGATAGAGAGCACACTAAGTACTTATTTTGTGCACAATAACATTGGATTGGAGAGTTTACAAAATGTGTTTCCTGAAGAGATGATTGAATGCATTAAGGATGCCATGGTCTATGAGTCCCAAGACAAGAAAGAGGAAGAAATAATTCTACATCTGAAGGAGCAGTTCACGCTATCTCTTACCAAACTAAAAAGGAAAATGAATGTGTTGAGACAATGCATAAATATAGCAAATAACATCTACAACTATTGACTTCATTGGCCTCATGGAGTTGGGAGATACAAAGATAAGCTGGAGCAGATTGAATCTGAGCTGAACAAGATTGGTCAAGATTATAACATGTTTTAGGATTAGGATGGTGCAGTCAAGAAGAGGATTCAAGAATTGCAGTCTGAGCATACAAAATTTCATTTCACCATAAACAACCTTGTGGATGCCTTTTTGGAAGGTGAAGGATTTAACTGAATGTAGGCTGGAGCAATTAATTGAGGTTCTAAGGAAAGGAGAGAAATTAGAAGAGGAAATCAAAATTATGGAATCCTCATCCAGATTATCAACCTAACATCTAAGAACAATAGCTTGATCTTAATCATTGGGATTATAGTAGAAGCTTGGAGGAAATTTCTTCTGGAAATGAAAGATAAGTACAAGATAATTTTTTGACTCGAGTAGTAGTTGTATTTCTTCAAATTTTGATCAATTTTTTTGAATTAGCAAAGGGGGAGATCCAAAATATGTTTGTCATTGATGTCAAAGGGGGAGAGCTAGAGTAGTGAAAAATGCTTTATCATTCTAAGAGGGAGTTGTGTTTTGAAATTTTGAACTCTGGCAGCATAAGTTGTGTTCCGACACTTAGTCATTTTTCACTAAGTGTTACCATCAATGCCAAAGGGGGAGATTGTTGGCATATGGCTTCTAGTGTTGTCATTGATGGCAACCTAAGTCATTATTTTGGTCCGTAGATCAGGATTTGTTCATACCGCCAGGCAGAGTAAAGAATAGAGTATTACCAGAAATGAGAATGAAGAATAGGGTATCTGGTTGGTATGTCAATCTATATGCTTCACCGGATTATCATTTTGAGTTGTGTATCTTGAGGAAGGTTGTTAAGTATCTATTTTATCTTATTGTTAAGTTTTGTGATGTCGCATTAATCAATGTATAAGTTAGGAGATCTGGTAGGATTATTTTCTGTTTATCAGCTCATGGTGGCCGACTTAGTGAATATGGCATGTCACAGATATTCGAGGTATAATTAATTAGGGTATTCTTATGTTGGGAATTTTTTTTGGGTCCTAGCTATGGTTTGGTCGACTTATGTGGATGCACATTAAAGATTACTGATGATCTGAGCTGACATTTGAAAGATATTTTCTATTATATTGAAGCTGACATATAGAGATTGAATTATTGCTAGCAGATATATATAAGAGATCGGTCAATTCATTTTGAAGTGTGAGTGGATGTATGTTTGAAGTGTGTGAATAGCAGAAGGATTATTGAGAAATTTGGCACAATTTCACTTGTGTAGAAGAGGATTTTTGTGAAGCAAATTAAGGCAGAGCAGAGTGAAGTGTAGAATCGGGAAAAAGGTCCTGAATTTGATCTATGAGCCTCACCGAAACTAAAACCAGGCATTTTTAGATGCTACTTTCTCAGTTCAACTTTTTGTTGTAATCCAAATATACTGTAAGGCAGTAAGCCTTCCTAATTTTGAGCAGTGGGCTCTAGGCAGTGTGCTTGAATGCATGTGCATTCCCCTTTTTCTTCATACTTTTAACAAAGTATAAATTGTGAATTAACCTCCACCATGGTTTTTCCCCTAACAAGGTTTCCACATAAAAATATTGGTGTTATGGTGTTTTGATTGTTTCCTTCATGTGATTTCATCTTTACTTCTATTGAAATGTTGTAAATGGTTTAAGATCTGAATTGTGATTTAAATATTGTTGAACACTGATTCAACCCCCCCTCTCAGTGTTCCTTGAATCCAACAGTATTTTCTTCAAACTCACAAGCTTGCACAACTTCCAAGCTCTTTTCAACATTGGTGTGTGCTAGAGCACACTTATCAAGAAGTTCTGAAATCCTTTTCTCTGCTATTTTCTACTCAATCTCTTTCCTTGTATTCTCACCAAGTCCGAAGGAATACTCTTTGAAAGAGTCCAATAGAAGTTTCAGATTCTCTACTAGAGTGAGAAATGTATCTATTGATGTACTGGGGGTGGCCTCCTACAAGGTTTTGAGGGAATCATCAATAAACATTGTCCCCTTTTGATGTGTTTCCAGAATTTCTTTTCTTCCAGATGCATGCAATGCATCCCCTAGCACCAGTTTGTGAATAGGAGATATTTTGTCCAAATCCACACCACCTTGAACCATGCGGAGTTGTAGAAGTTCTGAAGGAATTATTGACTGGAACCTTATTTGCTTGGATAGCAATCCTTTTAAAACATCATCACCAAAGGAGGATTCTCCAGAGGACCTTTGTGATTCCATAACCTGCCTTTGATCTTCTTCATTCTTATTGGTAGATTCCCCATTTCTTTCTTCTTCCTCTACTCTTTCTTCTTCTACTACTTTTTCTTCTTTGTCTCTTTCTTCTCTATTTCTTTCACCTACATCTTTATCTTTTTCTTCTTTAGCTAGCTCTAGAAAGACAACATCAAGCTTCTTTGGTTCATCTTCTTCCTCATTTTGTTTCTCTATCTCCGAAGGATCATTTGTAACACCTATTTCTGGAAGGATATTTGTATCATTTGTTTCTAGAGGAATGTCTTCCTTTACCTCTGCATAATCATCTTCTTTTGATTTAGGTGCAGAATTTGATGTGAGTGCACCAAACATACCATATTTCTCATCCATACCCCTGATGGCTTTTGCAGTTTCTTTCTTTATTTTCTTTATTTTTTTTTAATCTTTTGTCATCAATGTATTTACCCTTTTCTTCATCTAAAACATCTTTGAGCATACCTTCTTCAAAGTATCCAGATCATTTTTGTTCAAAGAAGATCCAATTTTCTCAAATGCCTCATTTCTTATCTTTTCTTCCAACTCAACAGCCTCTAATCTTCTTTTCATCATGGCATCCCACAATTTCTTAGGTACATTGTTCTTAAAATAGTCCCAAATAACTTCCAAAGTAATAACATATTGAATAATAGCTAAAATTAATGTTTTCATGTCCTCTCTACCTACTTGAGTGTAAATTTTTGTTGTACGTTGTAGCATATCTTCAAAATGTACCAAGCTATTAACCAATGCCTCTAATATGAGAGGGGAACCTAGTCTTACCAGTGAGGCTTTTTTTTCTTCTTGTTCCATATATGCCTCTTCTAACACCTTTGCCTTCTTTGTGTCTAGTTTAGTGTGCGTATGAACACCAAAAGCATGTTCTTCATCTTCTTCAGAGGATGACACATATAGATATCTCTTAGTGAAAACATTTGCTTCTTGTGAAGCACCTTCACCAAAGGGCATGTTTCCTTTCTTCTTTCTTATCAATTTAGCTGTAGGGTCTTCTTCCTCTTCTTCTTGATCTTCGGTGATACTGAGGTTCTTTTCCCTTGTTTCCTTTTCCTTCTTACCTATCTTGAATGGTGCCACTAAAGGAGTCTATTTTCTTTTTCCTGATCTTGTAGTGGGTTCGGAAGGAGCCAGGCCTTTTCCTTTACTGGGAGCACTGGGCTCTACCTTCACTGACGTAGGAGCTGTAGTTGGTTTTGAAGGAGTAGTCATGTCGGATCTCCTCAATTTTGATGATTCTCCAACCATCTACTCTCCCTTTTCTCTTCCTTGTGCAATCTATTCATCAGAGAAGCCAACCTTTCTAATCATTTGATCTACATTCTATCTTATCACAAGCAACTTATGCTTCAAGTGAATTTCCATATAATTTTCCTCATAACTGCCCACTTTTGGTTCACTGGTATCTTTTGGGATTTTCAATAGAACTTTTACATAGCATTTTGCTTCATCCTTTGTAACTTCATAACCTAATGGTTGGATCCAAACAGTCTGGAGTTCAACTACCTCAATCATGCACTCATCTGTGGAGACATGAAATATGATG
Source organism: Sequoia sempervirens (assembly GCA_007258455.2). NCBI lineage: Eukaryota > Viridiplantae > Streptophyta > Pinopsida > Cupressales > Cupressaceae > Sequoia > Sequoia sempervirens. The sequence goes on along the minus strand of VDFB02193867.1, from coordinate 129,706,259 downwards.
TCATTCTTGTACTTTTCAACAACTTTCCTTGGGATCCTTTCTCATTCATTCATGTTGCTTTTGAATACAGCAAAGAATGTTGTCAGAGCATTGTCTCGACACTTCATATCACCCAATTTGTGCATATAATCAAAAATTTGATGTACAATAGGTCTTGATGTATCCCAAATCACCACATCATCTCTTCTAGGTAGTCGTCTAAGAAAGTAGAACAACAAACAATCAAGGAACCAAACTTAAATGCATATTTCTTCTCCCTTGTCATCTTCATATTTTCAAACAATTGTTGTCAGAGAAGTTCACACAGATCATATTTTGCACCATTTGTTGTCATGTCATATCTAGTGTATATAGTTGTAGCAGACATAGAATTTTCCCTATTTGTGAAGTAAATCTTGTGAATAATCATTATAGCTACATACTTCACAATAGGATTGGTAATAGGTTTTTTTGCAAGGGCTCTTCTGTCAAATGTTGTTCCTGTGAGTTCCAACACTACTTCATTTTTCACAAACTTCAACACTAGTACTGATATGTTATCACAAAGTCTGGTAACTACCTTAATCACTTCTTTGGTTATTAGGTGAGGTTTGTCAGTCCATAAAAACTTATCATGAATTCTACTAAGAGCTAGTTTAACATACTTGTCATTGATAATGGAGTGAAAGTTATTAAAATGATTCCATCGATCCAACTTCTTTGCAACAATATTTGCATACTTAAGTTTTATTAAGAAATCATCCCCGGTGAGCTCATTGTGCCACATATATATCAATTTGATGTGATTATATTTCTCATTTTTAAATTGAATGTACATTCTAGTGTCTTCAGTAGGCATGACACCATGAGGAATCAATGAGAAGGCACCCAGAGGGTTATCTTTGAATACCTTCATGAAATACTTCTTATAGGAAGGTCTAGGTCTTTCTAACACATTTACAACTATAGGGGTTTCCATATTTTCACAAACTGAGCTCTAATTATTTCAAAAAGTAGATTCACACAAACCCACAATAGCACAGAAGAGTAAAATACCTTTTTCTTTTGCATAAACCAGAACTAGGGTTTGCTCAACTCACTCTTCAAATCACCTCGACATTGCTCCAAATCGCTCTCCACTTTCCTCAAATTCACAAGTGATTAAAATTTCTTACAAATCCACTTTATAGATCACTGAGCTACCCTAATTCACATTAAATGTGATAGAATTCAAAAAGTTGATATAAACCTTCTTCACTGCACTGAAAAACCCTAATTTTCTCCACAAATGCTCATGCCTGCAACTTTTCTTATGGTTCCTTTTGCATAAGCTCTATTTATTTATTTTTTACAACACATCTTCATGCCAATGTCTGAAACACTAGATATCCAAGGGGTTTGAATAATTTTCTATTAATGCTCCCCCTAAGACCATGTTAGGTCTACTTGCCAGAGGAATTTCCTGCACCAGATGAGGGCACAAGCACATTTGATGTCACTGGCTCTTCTTTCTTTTTCCAAATCTTGTTCATTTCTTTCTTAACCTCATTCTTGTCAATTTTATTCACTGGTTTAGTCTTATTTACCAGATTAGATTGCTTTCCTCCTTTACTTCTGAATATGTGTCAAGGCTTGTTGCAATTGTAGCAAACAACATTTTTCTGATTTGATTGACCTCTATTAACCCTTGATCTACACTGATTTTCTTTGTGTCCAAATTTATTACATACATAGCAGTAGCCAACAAAAGATTGATTCATTCTTTGTCCATTAAACCAATTCATCATTTGAGTTCTACATTCACTAGCTCTATGTCCAACTTTCTTGCATGCAAAACATTATCCAGAGAAGGATCCAACATACTAGTTTATTACACTTCTACACTTTGTTGCCTTGTGACCAAATTTATTGCATGAAAAATAAACACCATTGAAAGATGGGTACCTTTGAGCATTTGGTTGTTTGATAGGAGGTCTTCTAGAAAAGCTTCTTGGATTTCTTGTCTGTTTTCCTTTATCTTGAGCCTTTTGATTGTCAACTGTGTTTAGGGTCTACATAGCCTTACAACTTTCACCTACTTCCATTCCCAAACCACCTTTGTCTTTAGTTGGTTTCTATCCTACAATCAACTCATCAAGCTTGGTGGAGCTTGTTTTGAACTTATCTTCACAGAGTTTTTCTTTTTTCCAGATCTGCTCTGAGGTTTACCACTTCTTTTTCAAGCCTTGTGCATTCATCAATCTTGCTTTGCACCACTCTATTCAGACAATCTTCAATTCTCTTCTTTTCCTCCACTTGCACCTTCAATCCAATGATCTCTTCATTTGCTTGTTTTAATTTCTCACTTACTTCTCTATGTGTTTCTTTGAATTTCTTCAATTGCTCTTTCAATTTCTTGATGCATCCATTCACCTCATCAAGATTTTCTTTCAAATATTTTTTTTCATTTTCATCCTTGTCAAGATCTTCAAGGGTTGTCCAGAGTTCTTCTCTATCATCCATTTGTCCCATCATCAAGATCTTCCTCAATTTGTTAGGCTTCTTCAGAGGAACTTGGCTCTAATACCAATTGTTGAATACCCAAGATACTAAGAGGGGGGGTGAATCAGTATCTTCTTAAACTATCTAGAATCAAATGTGGGTACTAGAAAAGGTAGGGCATGTGTTTTCAAGTGAACTATCCAGAATCAAATGTGTTGCCATTAGTTTTTCCATAAAATTTAGTTTTCCCTCTAATTCTAATAAAAGTTAAAAGGTATTAGGATAGCTTTGTGAGAATTTCCTATAGAAAATGATAGATAGCAAAATGTTGAAATTTGGTAGGATGTAAAGTTCTCGTAGGTGTAGATGGAAGTGTTTCTTCTACATGGTTCAGTTGGAGGTTTGGGTTCTACCAAAGAAAAAATGTTAAATAGGTATTGTTGTGGAGAATTCTAAGTGAACATGGTCATGAATTCAGTTTAGTTATCGATAATGTTCCCACATGGCTTGATGTTAAATTTTTTCCTACATATCTAGTTGGGGCCCAAATTTTGTTGGATCTAAATAAAGAAAAACTTCCTGTGTGATCTTGATAGGGGTTAAATATCCATAAATTTAGACGAATATTTCAAATTTCTTAATTAATAATGAAGCAAAGGGTGGGGATTTTTCACTCTAAAGGACCTCATGGATAATTTACAAGTGTCTAGATATGTCTCAATGGATAGTGTTTTTCCATTGTATCTTCTTGATGACTAATGTGTATTAAAAAGTAAGAATCAAGACTTGATAAGTATCAAAAGGTGATAGAGGATACCAAGTTCCAGATATATTTTAGATATGATGGTATATATCCATATCTCCACCAATTTTCTATCCTCTAGCAAAAGCAATAACAAAAGCACTATCTAGATGAGAGTCAAATTTCCAAAAAGGTAAAACTACATAGCTAACTCCCAAGAGATTCCAGTAATACTAAAATGACTCTCTCAAATAAAAAATATCAATCAATGTAATCTCTACAAGGGATTAAAATTCATTTCTAATGGATTATAGGGAAAAAGCAACACCAATGTTGCATTTATTGAATTGCAAAGCTCCTTTGTATTAGGCAGCCATCCCTAAGCCGCATTTTTTAACATACTTCATGATATTTTATTTTCACACAACCCATGATTATTCAATTCTATTATCATAGGGTTTTTTTGGGAAATATGTATACCACAATTCAAATATTTTCATTTAAATTTATCAGAACTTTGTAAAGGGTTGTGGCTAGGGTTTCTCTCTACCACATGCCCTACCTTTTCTAGTACCCACTAGATCAATAAAATATTGTTAAGCCTCATTGTAATATTTCTTCCCTTGTTTCTTTGGTATTAGTATGTATTTTTTCACATCTCTATGATTGTAAACTAGCTTCAAGCCTTATATTAATGAAAATTATCATTTTTACCTCTCTTCATTCTTTATTTGTTATGTAAAACATCCTTAACTTCACATTTAAATATATTTTCATGGTTCTTGTATGATCATGTGTTATTTTGAATTCATTGGTGTATAGGAGTGAATTTGCACCCCCTTGAAAATTCCCCTTTTACATCCTTCACCTTAGAAAATTAAATCTGACCATGTAATTCCACATCCACATTTTGAACTCCATCCACTTGGCACTCGTTTTTATTGTCGGTGGGGGAATTTCTATTGGGGATGTCCGTGCAGTGCATGGACATTTGTGCGGCACACTACCGCCCTAGCAGGATTCTTGCCTCTAGAATCTATAGAGGCATTATGTTCTCCATTAGCAACAAAATGTAACACCCCTACGCCTTCATGTCGACCTTTGAATAGATATTTCCCTCCCAATTCATCCTAAAATGCCTATCTTTCATTTTCATTCCATCTTCTTGACTTTCTACATGTCCTCTACACACTCATTCAATCTTGCTTCACATTCTTGGAAATTTTGCTCTATTTTCTTGCAACTCCAAGCTACTAGCCACACTATCAACTCTTTCAACAATCACAACATTCTTCACGTATTCCACAAAAGCTACAACTTGGTGTCTTATGAGATTGATTTTGGCATCATTGTGGCCACATCGACTTTTCCATAGTTGTAGACTTGCATTCCTCTCTCATTAGACTTGAGTGCCTTTGGTCGAGGGTGGTATTGCTTCCTTACTATTCATTTTTTGTTGGATTTGAGTATCATAGTGTTTCTTGTAGCATTCGGTATTTTACTTTTCAGCATAGTTTCTTTATCGCATTTCTACTCCTTTATCTACCTGGTTGTCTATGGAGGTGGAAACATCAAAACAAGGGTTTGACTACGAAAATCCCTAAAACAACCACAACATTTTTCCATTCTTTATTGTCTGCAAGTACATGTTCATGTGGAGCTTGCTAGTGAACTAGACTCTTCATGAGTTGTATTCCCTCCTTTCTTATTCTTATCATTGTCATAGCATTTATCTCATTATTTTAGTTATTCTATCATTTAGTGTCTTAGTTATCATTTAAAACATCTTCAACCAAGTTGTCAGTAGGTTTCTTGCACTTTTCACTTTCCTTTTACACTTTCCTTCCATACAAACACTAGCGCACCACATTGTCATCCCTAATTTGTGCTACTATCCTCTAGCAGAGAGCTAAGGCACAGTTTGTGTTCTAGAAACCTGCTCACTTAGTCCCACTAAAACTCTCGGGTTAGTAGAGTGATAGAAGTACTAAGAGTGCTCTTCATTCTCTATCCCTGGCATAAAACACTTGTCCAACTTAAGGTAGACTAGGGCAGCCTTCTACTCTTAGCTCTCCATGACCTGGAGCCTTGGTGTGGTTGGTCCCCCTCCTCTACATTTTGGTGAACCTGACATGAACAACATCTATCCGTTTCTTCATGTTGAGACTTTTTCCCTCACACTCGGTGACCATTGTAGACTTAGGTGTTGTGATGTCTTATGAGCAGCACAACCCAGTCTATGACCTCTAGTTATGTTGTTAGAAGAAGTGTGTGACACTTACCAATGGAAAAGACAAAGGTCACTTTTGTCTTTACTATTGGTTTTACCATAGGCTTTACTACTATTAATTTTTCTCAAGAGGAGGTTTCAATAGACAAGATGGGTTTCATTGATGAGACCACTCATGCACCCACTCCTTTAGCATCCCCTACAGCTTCCTCTATGGATGTTGATTATGTTGTCCACATTCTCATAGAAAACCTTTTGGAAAAGGCCAATAGGCTTGTTGAACCATAGAAAAATAGAGTGGGGGAGAAACCCACTATTCTCCTTTGGTCATTCAATTATGTCCTAGGAACCCTAATTAGATTGATTATCAACCTCACAAGGTGAGTCAATTCTCAAAAAGGAAGACCTAGGAAGGGGGTTCTTTAAGCTTTTATGGGTTCACCACCAAGCAAATGCTTGGAAAAGACAAATAAGCATTCAACTCACAAAACCTAACAATGCAAGCTAAATGGTAAGTGAAAATGATGAAATTATGCAACAACAAGTTAGCATGTGTGCACTTGGGAAGTTTGGAAATGCAATGAGGATTCTAGAAATGCAATGAAGCTATCAAAATATGCTAGGGAGGGTAAAGATTCCCTTACTTTTGTCTTAGTCTTGTTGTTGTTTTTCAAGGCAGATCCATAATCTTCGAATGTTGGAACCAGATCTGAAAGAATTTCTAAAAAGTACCTTCAGGAGGACTAAGACGCCCTAGGTGGAACCTTAGTCCCGTTCTAAATTTCTGAAATCTCAAAATGTGGTCCTAAGGCTTGATGTCTACTCTTCCTTCTTCTCTGATCTCAGGTTCTAAAACTTCCAAATTTGGCCTTTAGGTGAGTTTCCCTGAAGATGACAACTTTTCAATGCAACTTTGCAACTTTTTAATATTTCACTTCAAATTATCTTCAAATCTTCAACCTAAATCTGCAATCACAAACACACAAGAGAGGAAAGACTTGTTGATTGTTAGTAAATGGGGGTTTTCCTTGGTCAAACCCCTTGTTGGTAATTAAACCTTGAAATGAAATGAAATGGAGGGAAATGATGAAAGAATATGGAATGTTACAACTCACCAAACCCTTTCTATAAGGTGCTACAAATGCACTTGAAATGGCTGCAGTGGATGTGGTTCTTGACTCTTTCTTGAAGGATATAGATCTTGCATAAAAACTTGTTTGAATCATAAACCCTAAATCACAGATGTTAGCACAATAATAAATATGATGCAACAATATCCTTGATATGATGCTTGAATCTTGATGATGGATCCAAATTTTTGATGAAATGATCTTGTGAACTCAATTATGCTATGATGAATGCTCTCACAAAAGACTTGGATGAGAAATTAATGAATGAACCTTGTATTTATACTTATCCATGCTTAATATCTCAAAATTACACCACACCAAGCGGACATATGAATTCATTAATTGAAGGAGGCTAAATCCCACTAGAATTTGAAATTAAATCTAAAAAATACCTTAAGGGGGACTAAGATGCCCTAGGTGGCATCTTAGTCTCGAGGCATGAAGCTCAAGGCACATACTCCAAAAAGGGACCTCTTTAAGGCGCTCTTGAAATCAAGGTCCCAAGACCTTTGGGAGAAAAAGACACCCTAGGTGGCATCTTAGTCCCAACCCAAAAATCAAAGACACTTAAACAAAATCATTAAATTATCATTTATTTATTGATGTTTGTTGGGATTAGCCAGAAAAAGATATAATTCATAAGGCTTGTGGATGTAAAATAGGACCAATTAAGAAATAAATAAGGATAAAAAAAGCAAGGTGGGCCCAACAAGTGTGAAAATGCAAGGGTATACATTTTCCTACTCTACATTTAGCCCCCACTTTAGTGAGAGGATGAACTTGCTTCAAACTCACACTAAAGTAGCCAAAAACACAATCAAGAGGGGTTCAAATGTACAAATGTTAGTAAGACGGGATGATAATAACCAATAGGGTGGCCAAGGCCCTAGGATCAAGATCCTATGGAAAACCAACATAAGAACAAAGGAACACACATGTGGATGATATATGAAGCCATAACCAAATCGCAAACATACACCATCAGAGACAAAAAAAGGAAAAGGGAAACAGAAAAATGCAATGGATCAAGCTTTGACTGGCCATCCAACGCGTTGTGGATTGGGTCTAGGTTGTTTTTCAAAAAGAGTTTTACAAGTGGAATGCGTTGTCCACTATGCAAACAAAATGCATGCTCACAAGGGCTAGTGAAGCTAGTTGCTCACTAGGTGAGCCCCAAGAGGTCAATATCAAATTCATACCCCCATGACTATGATAAGGACAAAAAGAAAATGCATGCTCACAAGGGCTAGTGAAGCTAGTTTTTCACTAGGTGATCCCTAGGGGACCATATCAAATCCATACCTCCATGAATTTAATAAGGCGCAAAAAGAAAATGCACGCAATAAGAAAGAGAGATATTCAAAGGGATTTTTCTTAGTTCGTACAAGGTCTCATCTTAGGGAACATTGTGCTTAATGTCTCCAAGAGATGAAAATGCAAGGTCTCATCTTAAGGAACATTGTACTTAATGTTTCCAAGAGAGCACAAGTCAAAGAAATATCACACTCTTAGAGGAAATCAAGCCCAATTACATCACCAAGAAAAGGACGCATCGTGGGAAGAAAAAAAATCGCGCAATGAAACATGAGTGTCGATGTATGCCCCCACTTTAAAGTAGATGTTAACACCATTTCTATGAGAAATTTCTTTAAAGTAGGAGAAGACATGAGAGCTTACTCAAAAATCCCTATGCTAAGTCATATGTTTCCAATAAAATACATCATGAGAAGGGAATGGGTAGCCCAAAAATGCATAACTCAATATGTCACATGCAAGCCAACTTAAGGCACGTCATCCACATCCCAAGCTTTCTCTTACATATACATGGAAGGCAGTAAACTAGTTAAAAGAAACAATCAACAAATGACATACGAGGACAAGGCTACTTAACCCGTTTCCTCCACTTAGTGCAGGACAAGGGTGAGTCGAGGTGATTGATGAGAAACATGCTAAAGTGAAAATCAGTATCAATTAGAGGAATTTGGTGCCTCTACATAAGGAAGAGTGCCAAACTCCTTAAGATGTTGGATATTACTACTCAAAGCCTTACATTCATTAGTAGAATGACCATGAACTCTATGATATGCACAAAATGAATGTTTGTAGTAGAATTTCTTTCATGTTATTGGAGGGAGAGATATCAAATGATCTTGGAGGAGTCTTGTCAAGATACTCTCTTGATCAAAAGTAGAAAATGGTTCTTTATTTTGTGACAAAGATATCTCTTGCTTAGTACATGATGTCATACTTACACAAGACTCTTTAGATTGTGAGATTTTGTTTTCTTCTTTAAAGGAAGACGCAAAATCTATCTAATTCAAATAATTAGTGTTTTGTGTGATGAAATTAAGCAAGGACTTCTCTGTTTCATTCAAATTATAACAATCAAGATCACTAGTTTCTATCAATTCAAGATGCACTATTGTTAAAGTCGACTTAGAGGAATCTTTTATTTAAGAGTGTTGATGTTAAGTGAAGGCTTTTTAATTTCTATCAAAGGACAATAACCAAGACCACTAGTCTTTTCTTGCATTTGAGGTTCTATAGGGACACGGATACCTTGTTCTATAGCACCACATCCTTTTCCACTATATCCAAGTTGCTTCATAAGCTCATAAACTTTTGGATTTGGTGGTTGTTGATAGTCTATCTCATCAAAGTTTGTTGTGTAATTTGTTGTCTTTTGTTCTAAAGTGGTTGAGGTGGATGCTTTTGAAGGGTCTTCCAAATTTTGTGTTGACATTACCACTTTTTTATTTTCCCTTATCTAAATCTTTGTTTATGATCTTGTATTCTCCCATGAATGTAGGTTCAAAGTCTAAGGAACCCCAATAATATTCTAATAGCTTTGTGACTTCCTTGAAATGTTTTTCTTTGTCTTTTTTTTGCACAAGTTCCACTTGTGTAGTTGGTGTCAATGTTTTCAAAGGATTCACTTTATTTTTCTCAAGTTGTAAAACATTGTAAGGCTCATTATCAGCATCCAATGTGTGCACTTTGTTGTTGTAAATATACTTCATTTTACAATGAAGAGTAGAAGGAACCCCATTCATTGCATGAATCCATGGTCTTCCTAAAAGGAGGTTGTATGAAAGATTGTGAGGCATAACATGGATCGGTGTTTCTAATGTGGCCTTTCCAGCTGTAATAGGAAAAGTGATCATACCAAGTGCTTAATTTCTGACATTTTCAAATCCCTTGATAGATAAAGGTTCAAGTTGATTTTTTTATTTATCAACACCAAGTTTATCCAAAAGGTTTGCACTACACACATTTAAGGTTGAGCCATTTTCAACAAGGGTTCATTTTATCCTTGTGGTATTGTATTGAGCTATGATCATGAAGGCATCATATTTTTTTTGCACTTCCAAAGGAGGGAGCTCACTTTGGTGGAAAATAATGTCAGTATTTAGTCGTTGAATCATGGTTGCTATGTCATTTGGTTGTGAATTAGAAGGGATAGGAACTTCCTGAAGGGAACTTTGAAGCATGGTGTGATAGATAGGTGAATTCTGAATTAGGTCCCATAAGGATATCTTTGCAGGAGTATTCTTTAGTTGTTCAACAAGATCATACTCCTTCCCACTATGAGAGGTTAAACAAGGAGCATTAGGAAAAATGGGATTAGGAAATGGGAGGGATGTTGAAGGTGTTTGTCTCTTGGTTATGGATTGTTCCTAGTGCTGTATGTATGAGCAATGGTATTGTAACTTGGTTGCTACGAAACATTGTTCTTAGGTGGTTTGAGGATAAGGACGAGTTTGTTTTCAACTTGTGATCTTTGAGAGGGTGGATAAATGATAAGTTTAGGCTCGAGAGAGTACTCCAAGGGGTATCTAATATGCATACCCTCATAAGACTTATCCTTATTTTCATGATCTTTTAGTGAAGAGGAGTCTAATGTGACTTCATCATCTTCATCTAAGGAATTACTATTGTTAATGTTCTAATTTTATTTCACCATTATATCTTCCTTAGTGGGAGAGTTTTTAGGAGAACTACAAACCAAATGTTCTTGATATTCAAGGATTGGTTCTCCTAAGATGATTTCGTCACATGTAAGGGAGTTATCGATGGTTGAATTGTCTTGTTCATCAATGATGTTGTTGTCTTGTTCCACAATGTGTTCCCTAGGGGAAGAGAGACACATAAGAGTGTCATGACCTTCATCTATTGGATTTTCTAACATCAAAGTATCCTATTCACAACTAGGAGAGATAGTAGGAGAAGAACAAATGTGATTGTCAAGATTGTCTAAATTTCCACTCCTTTGTCCTATCATGTTCTCCAAAGTAAGGGAAGGAACATAGAGAGGGTTGTCATAAATCTTAAAGGTTTGATTATCTAACACCAACATATTCTCATCATTATCACAAGAGTAGAAGATGTTGGGAGATGAATATGGGTAGGTTTCAATGGTCTCTTTTTGTCTTATGTTATCATCATGATTACTTATTGTTATGTCCTCTTGTTTAGTATGCATTTCCTAATAGGGGAGGTAAGAGGAGAAAAACAAGTCAGGTTCTCAAATTTTCATTGATTAGTTCTTCTAATGCTACAGTATATTCTTCACAAGTAGGGGAGATATTGGGAGAAGAACAAATGTGATTGTTATGATTACCCAAGGTTTCTTTCACTAGACTAACCTCACTCTTGAAGGGATACTAGGAGAGGGATCAATGACAAACAAAAAGAGAGTGGAAAGGACCTAATATCATATGCACTTAACAAAAAATTCTTACAACACTCAACAAGATTTGAAAAAAGAACATGAAGCATGATAACTATAGACTTTTGCAATGAAAACATGATGTAATGATTGTTCTACAAGCTTGAAGTGTAGAAATTATGGAGCAAACATGCAAAAGGATAATGCAATTTTTATATTTCAAACAAGGTAATTTGTTGATTATACTATTCAATGATCTAAAAATGAAATGTTGCAAATTATGAAAATTTGGAATTAAGCAATGCATGAAATGAACCACTTGAAGCTAGATTTAGTAAAATGAATGAAACATAAATACAACCCATTGAAACAGATGACCAATAGCAACAAACAGAAGCACAGAAGAGCAATTTCAAACCTTGAAAATTGGAAAGTCAAAGTCAACAGGGAATAAGACACCAGTAAGGGTGTTTTGGTCCTACTGCTGAAATTTTGAGGTTCTAGGAACTGGAATAGACAGCAAACAACAAAGACATGATTCTAATCCAAAAACCCTAAAAGGGACTAAGATCCCAAGAAGGGTGTTTTAGTCCTAGTAGAGGTTTTTCTCAGAAAAATAGTAGAATTTGGATTGTTTATAGTGTTCACAAGTTTCCTACCTAGGGAGCTGATGTTTAGAAACAGGAAAATGTGTAAATGAATAAAAGAAAAAGTAACTAGTGACAAGCAATTGGATGTAAAGTTGAATGCAATTTTTTTCAATTTTGAATGCAATAACAATGTTTCAAAATGCAAGTAGGATGATTGAAAATGCACTTTTTAGTTTTTCAATGAGATAAGATGATGCAAGAAAGAAAAAATGCAACCTATATGTACTTTCACTAATGTAAATATGAGAAACCCTAGATGCACTTTCACTAAATATGAAAAACCCTAGATGCACTTTCACTAATGCAAGATGCAATGCAAGAATGAATTCAATCTAGATCTAAGAATTTAATGGACTCCAACTTAGAAAATGAATGCTCTAAAATGTCGGGTTCACCAAAATGAACTGAAAAGAAAATAGGGGTGTGGGGGGAAGCCCACTATTCTCCTTTGGTCATTCAATTATGTCCTAGGAACCCTAATTGGATTGACTATCAACCTCACAAGGTGAGTCAATTCTCAACAAGGAAGACCTAGGAAGGGGGTTCTTTAAGCTTTTAGGGGTTCACCACCAAGCAAATGCTTGGAAAAGAAAAATAAGCATTCAACTCACAAAACCTAATAATGCAAGCTAAATGGTGAGTGAAAATGATGAAATTATGGAACAAGTTAGGATGTGTGTACCTAGGAAGTCTAAAAATGCAATGAGGATTCCATAAATGCAAAGAAGTTGTCAAACTATGCTAGGGAGGACAAAGACACCCTTACTATTGTCTTAATCTCGCTATTATTTTTGAGGCAGATGCAGAATCTTCGGATGTAGGAACCGGTTCAGAAATAATTTCTAAAAAGTACCCTCAGGAGTACTAAGACACCCTAGGTAGTGACTTAGTCCCATTCGGAATTTCTAAAATCTCTAAATGTGGTCCTAAGGCTTGATGTCTACTCTTACTTCTTCTCTGATCTCAAGTTCTAAAACTTTCGGATTTGGCCTGTAGGTGAGTTTTCATGAAGATGACAACTTTGCAATTCAAATGATCTTCAAGTATTCAACCTAAATTTTCAATCACAAACACACAAGAGAGGAAAAACTTGTTGATTGTTAGTAAATGGGGGTTTGCCTTGGTCAAACCTCTTGTTGGTAATTAAACCTTGAAATGAAATGAAATGGAGGGAAATGATGAATGAACAACATGCAATATTACAACTCACTAAACCCTTGCTATAAGGTGTTGTAAATGTGCTTGAAATGGCTACAATGGATGTGGTTCTTGACTCTTTCTTGAAGGATATAGATCTTGCATAAAACATTTGTTTGAATCATAAACCCTACATCACAAATGTTAGCACAATAACAAACATGATGCAACAATATCCTTGATATGATGCTTGAATTTTGATGATGGAGCCAAATGCTTGATGAAATTTTATTGAATGCTCTTGTGAACTCAATTATGCTATGATGAATGCTCTCGCAAAAGACTTGGATGAGAAATGAATGAGTGAACCTTGTATTTATACTTATCCATGCTTAATATCTCAAAATTACACCACACCAATCTTAAATATGAATTCATTAATTAAAGGAGGCTAAATCCCACCAGAATTTGAAATTAAATCCCAAAAATACCTTAAGGAGGACTAAGGCGCCCTAGGTGGCATCTTAGTCCCGAGGCATGAAAATTGGGGTGCAGACACCAAAAAGGGACCTCTTTAAGGCACAATTGAAATCAGGGTCCCAATACCTTTGGGGGAAAAAGATTCCCTAGGTGGCATCTTAATCTTGACCCAAAAATCAGGGACACTCAGATAGAATCATTAAATTATCATTTATTTATTCATGTTTTTCAAGATTAGCCAAAAAAAGATATAATTCATAAGGCTTGTGGATGCAAAATAGGACCAATTAAGACATAAATAAGGATAAACAAAGCAAGGTGTGCCCAAAAAGTGTGAAAATGAAAGGGTATACATTTTCCTACACTGCACTTGTTAACGAGGTGAGATACATGTTAGGAAAGGATCGGATGTGAGTACAATTCTTACGTGGCCTCACCGATCTAACTAAAGCATGCATCCCTTAGTATAACACTAGATTGGGTACTACCTGAAGAATGTGCTTAATGCTTATGAGAGACAGATAGGTGTCTCGATGCCTACCACATCTATTTGCATGGCCAAAATGGGCCCTTCAACCAGTGTATACTTTACTCCTCATACATCCCATACAATCAAGGTGAGTAGAATACCCATTGCTTTCAGCTTCACCCCTCCTACTACCCCTCATGCTGGGAGCTCTGGTGGAATGAGTGGTGGTGGATTTGATAGTAGTGGTGGCATTGGTGGTGGTGGTTCCAATAAAGGCCATGGTGGTGGCTCTAACAGAGGTCATGTTGGTGGCTCTAGTAGTGGTTCTGATGGTGGCCATGGCGGAAGCTTTGAAGGAGGTTCTGGTAGTGGTGGTTCTAAGGGAGGTTCCACTAGACCTTTTTCATCTTCAGAACCTATTTTGAATGCTCTCTTACAGAATATTGGTCAAATGCAAAACTAGTTTGTGAATCTATATCACGCCTATTCCCAACCTATCTTTCAGCCCTTCTCCTATGTAATTTCACATAGAGCTTCCCTGAAGGTAGATAGTTAGGTTTCCTTGCATCGAAAAGGGGAAGAAGAAAAGTGTGCATAGGGCCCTTCTTCTTCTTCCATTGTTCCACCTGTCGCTTCCTCTCACCTTGTTGTGGTGCCATCATCTTCTACTCCTAAGCACTTGTTGGAGAGTCTGATGGTGACCTCTTGGTGAAATCCCAAGTGTTCGAAGCTTGAACTTCCCATATCACCCACTGTTCCTCAGCATGTTTTGTATGGTAAGGGGAAGGGTTCTTTGTTGAACAAGACAACTCAGAGGGTGGGTGAACTAGTTGTCATAGATTTAACCTTAATTCATTCATAGGAACTAATTATTAACATTGTTTAAATGATTAAACATTAAATACTAGTTCAGAAACTAAAATCCATCACACAAACACAATAACACCATATTTATGTGGAAAACCCAATAAGGGAAAAACCATGGTGAGGATTAACTCACACTATAGAGAATATCAAAACTGATTACAAGAGGCTCACTGCTTGAGAAACAAGGCTCGACTCACTATCTAACAAGGATAACAACCTGGAGGGCTCACTGCCACATATATACAAAGAATATAGAAGATATATGTTACAAAGAGAAGACAATCTCAATTAAATGGAGAAATCCACAATTTTGTCAACCACTTGGAGACATGCATGAATGATAGAGTACACCTTCTGCTCATTGCATCCAAAAACTTAGCATTTAGCCTTTGCATTGATCTACCACACTCACTCACTGATTCACATCAATATCATATTTATCTACTCTATTTATTTGCACTTATCTCTCTCTCCTTTTTCTTTCACCACTAATTTATCCTGTATTTATACCATCTTCAACTTTGAAACATATCCAAAGTCGGCCATCTAAATTCAAATTCAAATTAGGTCAATGCCAAAACATCCTAGGGTGGAATTAGAATGAGGGAAACCCAAATACATGCTTCATAAGGATCCAAATAGATCCAACACGCTTCATCAACTTTGAAGGTAGTGTTTAACACAAGGTCACCCAAACCAATGTAAAACACATAGAACTATTAAGGACGAATCTTCCAAATATCAAAATTATTTTCAATACAATTAAAGAAACTCAACTCTAGAATTGCAATTCATAAGACTTTACCAAAGAGAAATCTAGACCAACAATATTTATCCTAGACCTCAACTAGAAACACAGAAAACCATAGTTCACAACTAGTGAACATAACTCACACTGTTCAATGAATCAACAATAAAAAATTTAGCTATAACATCTTCTAACAACCATGATCAACATATTTGAACCATACAAACATAGGAGAAAAACCCGGAGCAACCACTAAACACCTGCAATCTTTCTTCAATACAATTTTCTCAATATCCTTGACATATACAGCCAATAACCTGTAACCATGACACCAATTACAACAACAACCAATTGATAACCAATTGAATAGTTGACATCAATGATAACAACTTCATACTTTTCATTCTTGCAACAATCTCCCCCTTTTCCATTGATGGCAACATGATGTGAAAAACCATCAAAGACACCATACTAGCTCTGAATACACTTCTCAAGATTTTTCTTCCTATTTTTCCCCCTTAGTAGATAATCTTTTATATTATTTCTCTTTTCTCTTCCACACTTTCTTCCTCTCCTCTTTTTGTTTTTTTTTTCTTCTTCTTTTTTCACATGCTTCCTCTGCTTCCTTTCTTTTTCACATGCTTCCTCTCCCCCCTTTGACATCAATCAAAAAGGAAAAAGATATTTTACATTGATTTACCCCTTGACATTAAAAAAATAATAATCAAAATGAAAATACCTGACACTATCTTCTCCCCCTGAGAGGTAGCCACCAAAACATCAGTCCAGAAGAAAGATAGATCCATAGATCCATCAGAATGATGCATCTCCATATCCATCTAGTTCAAGAAAGGAGAGGTAATGACCCCTAACTTCTCCCGAAGATACTCAAAAGTATCTTTAGGAAGAGCCTTCGTGAATATATCAATAATCTAATCCTTCATCGGAACATATTCAAGATTTACTTCATTCTTCATGACCTTCTCTCTCAAGAAATGATACCTGATAGATATATGCTTCATCCTCGAGTGCATCATTGGATTCTTTGAAATGTTAATTGCACTTGTATTATCATAGAAGATAGAAATAGGATCATCATATACCAATGTGATATCTTTCAATGTATGTTTCATCCATAGAACTTGTGTATAGGAAGATGCAACAGTAATATACTCAGCTTCAGTAGTAGATAAGGAGACTGAATCTTGCTTTTTACTCAACCATGCCACCAATCTGCAACCAAGAAAGAATGCACCACCACTTGTACTCTTTTTTTCATCTATACATCCAACCCAATTTGCATATAAATAGGCACTTAGTGTAAAGTTAGTATCTCTAGGATACCATAAACCATAATTCGGAGTGCCATTCAAATATATAAATATTCTTTTAACAATAGCAACATGTGTTTCCTTAGGATCTTCTTGAAATCTAGCCACATGATAGACAACATGCATAATATCTAGTCTAGTACGAATCAAATAAAATAGTCCACTGGAATCATAGATCTATACTTGCTCTGATCATCCTTAGTTGAATCATCATCTCTACCTAGTTTGCAACTAGTCACCATAGGAGTACATACCAGTTTGGAACCATCCATTCCAAACTTCTTCAACATCTCTTTCACATACTTAGACTGTGAAATAAAAATTCCTTTCTACGTTTGATTAATTTGTAGCCCAAGAAAGAAATTAATCTCTCCAAACATAGACATTTCAAATTCTTTCTACATCTCTTCCACAAACATCTTGCACATATTTTCATTTCCTCCAAAAATAATGTCATCAACATATACAACTATAATCAAAATTCTACGATTTTCAATCTTGAAATACAGATTACTATCTGTCATACCTTTGTTGAAACCTTGCTAAATAAAATACTTGTCTAACCTCACACACCATATCTAGTTGATCTGACAATTGAAATCCTTCCAATTTTTCCATGTAGACCTCTTCTTCTAGCTCACCATTCAAAAATGTTGACTTGACACCCATCTGATAGACCTTGAAGTCTTTATGAGCAGAAAATGCTAAGAACATCCTTATAGCTTCCATTATTGCTAATGGAGAAAAAATTTCCTGAAAATATATGCCTTCTACTTGTCAATAACCTTTACACACAAGCCTTGATATGTTTCTAACCACTTCTTCATTCTCATTCAACTTATTTCTGAATACCCACTTTGATCCAATGATGTTTTTATCTGTAGGTCTTGGGACCAATTCCCAAGTTTTATTTTTCTCAATATGCATAAGTTCTTTCATGGTTTCCATCCAATGTTCATCTTTACATGCTTCACTTATAGTCTTTGATTCAATCTCAAAAAATAAACACGGGTTTACTTCAACAACTCAGCTTCTAGTCAATACTGCTTTAGTCTTATCTCCAATAATCTAAGTTTCTGAATGATTCTTCTGCACATATCTAGGTGTCTTAGGTGACACCACCAAATCTTTTTCTTCTCTATCATTCTTTTCATTTTGCTTCTCTTGCTCATCCTTTTCCTATTCTTCCACAATCTCTTATATTCTTACACAATCAGGTTCATCAGATACATATCCATCAATGTCAATTAAATTCTTCATTGTTTCATCAATCTTGACATTTGCACTTTCTACAATCTTTCTCAGTCTTTTATTGAAACATTTGTATGCTTTTCTTTTAGTAGAATATCTAAGAAAAATTCCTTCATCACTTCTTGCATCAAACATTCCCAAAAAAATTTCATCTCTTGTGATATAAAATTTGCTTCTGAATACCTTGAAATACTTAACAGTAGGAATTATTCCATGTCATAGCTCATAGGAAGTCTTTGTACTATTTTCTCTTTATTGAACAAGATTGAATACATAGATAGCAGTATGAATAGCTTCTTTCCAGTAAACTTCATGTAAACCAGCCTCGATAATCATTGATCTAGTGCCTCTTGAACTGTTCTATTTTTTCTTTCAACAACTCCATTCTGCTAAGGATTTCTTAGAGTAGATAACTGTCTCTTTATTCCATGCACTTCACAAAACATATTAAACTCATGGGAGGTGAATTCTCCACCTCTATCAAACCTTAAGCATTTATCCTCAAATTTACTTCATTTTCAACCATAGCTTTGAATGCCTTGAATCTATCTAATACATTTGTTTTCTCTCTAAGAAATGTAACCCACGTATATCTAGAATAATCATCAATCAAAAGCATAAATTACCTTTCCCATTGTAGATTTTTTACTCTTGTAGGACCATAGATATCTATATGAATAAATTTAGAAGTCTAGTAGTAGGTTGTTCCTTTGATCTATAATGACTTCTTGCTTGCTTTCCAAATTGACAATTCTTGCAAATAACATTAACAGGCTTTGTAATCCTTGGTAAATCTCTCACGACCTGAACTGCACTAATCTTTGCCAAGTTATCAAAATTTATGTGACACATTCTCTTATACTATAACCAATTGTCATTAATCTAAGTCATAAAGCATCATCCATTAGCACCCTTAAGTTGATAGATATTTCCTTAAGATTTCTTTCCTGTAGTAATCAATGTTTTGGATCCTTTCCAGATTTCACATCTCTCATCCTTAAACATAAGATCATATCCCTCACTACACATCTAACCAACACTCAAAATATTATGCCTCAAACCCTTAACATAACTTAGATATCATCAGTATTATGCTTGCCATAAAAACTTACTGAACCTATCCCACAAATTTCAGCACCAATATCATCTCCAAACATAACCAATCCTCCATCATATTTCTCAAGTTTAACAAAATTACTTTTATCACTAGTCATGTAATGTGAACAACCACTATCAACTACCCAATATTTCTTTTCTTGTTTAGCATGTAGGGAAAAGATAACATTACCTTCATTTTTCTTCTTCTCCGTAGGGCTTTCCTTCACCTGTTTTTCAGAGTTAGCAGAAGTAGGTTCATCCTTTATAGCCAAGAACAAGCACTCATTGTCATCAAGATCTTCATAATCAAAGTCCTCATCAGATATACTAGCATTCTCATTCACATAATATGCTTTGTTGATCTTCTTTCCTTTCTTTTCTTTCTCATATCTTTGTTTATTCCTCTTAGCTCTTTCCAGACATTTTGCAACATATAATTACCTATTTCTCCACAACTAAAACATTTAAAGGGTAACTTACCTTCATACTTGTTGGAGCCTTTCCTCAACCTTCTTACAAGGTTAGATTTTATTTCATCAATTTTTTCTTCATCCAGATCTTCAGCTTTTGTATCCTTAAAAGAAATTTTTTATTTGCATCCATTCCTTAGATTTGGCTTCCTCATCTCATAAGATGTTAGAAATCCCAACAATAGATCTTTAGTGCAAGTTTTATAATCTATACTATGTTTAATAGCACACACTTTCTCACTATAAGCATCAAGGAGAGTTCTAAGAATATTTTTTACAATCCTGGTTTCATCTACAGTAGCACCAAGTCCTCGCAAGCTTTAACATTCTCATCTTCAAACATATGTAGAAGCTCAAACTATGTCTCCAAATTATGTAATTTTTCCTCTTTGACTCTTTCATCACCTTCATGTGCCCTTTCCAAAGCATCCCAGAGCTCCTTAGTAGTCTTCAAATTTTGAACCTTAATCAACCCGGAATGTACCAAACTATTCTTCAAAATGTACTTTTCCTTAATGTTCGCTTCATGTACTTTGATCTCATCAACCGTACACAGACCATTAGTAGGAGTGTAAGGATTCCTGTAAGATTTCTCCACATCATATCCATAATACTCCAAATATTCTTCCATCAATATATTCTAGATAGCATAATTAGTTCCATCGAACCTTGGTTAATCATAAACCATTTTTCTAGCCATCGCGGACCTTCCTAAAGCAGTTAAGCTCTTCACCAAGGAATCAAGCTCTAATATCAATTTTTGAATAAGAGAAATGAGAGGGGGGTCGTGTGAATTATTTTTCACATATTTAACCTTAATTAATTCATCAAAACTAATTCTTAACATTGCTTAAATGATTAAACATTAAATACTAGTGCGGAAACTGAAATCCATCACACAAAGACAATAACACTAGATTTACGTGGAAAACCCAATAAGGGAAAAACCATAGTGAGGATTAACTCACACTATAGAGAATATCAAAACCAATTACAAGAGGCTCACTGCCTAAAAACAAGGCTCACTACCAAAACAAGGACTCACTATTTGGATCAGGACTCACTGTCCAACAAGGCTAACAACCCAGAGGGCTCACTGCCACAGAGATACAAAGAAGATAGAAGAGATATGTTACAGAGAGAATAAAATCTCAATGCAATGGAGAAATCCAACATAATTTTCTCAACCACTTGCAAACATGCATGAATGATAGAGTACACCTTCTACTCATTACATCCAGAAACTCAGCATTTAGGCTTTGCACTGATCTACCACACTCACATCACACTCACTCACTGATTCGCATCAATCTCATATCTATCTGCTCTATTTCTTTGCACTTATCTCTCTCTTCTTATTTTTCTTTAACCACTAATTCATCCTATATTTATACCATCTTCAACTTTGAAACATATCCAAAGTCGGCCATCCAAATTCAAATTCAAATTAGGTCAGCGCCAAAACATCCTAGTGTGGAATTAGAATGAGGATGACCCAAATACACACTTTATAAGCACCCAAATAGATCCAACAAGCTTCATCAACTTTGAAGGTAGTGTTTAACACAAGGTTAGCCAAACTAGTGTAAAACACATAGAATCATTAAGCATGAATCTTTCAGATATCGAAATTATCTTCAATACAATTAAAAAAACTCAACTCTAGAACTGCAAGTCATAATACTTTACCAAAGTGAAATCTGGACCAACATTTCTCTCGGACCTCAACTAGAAACATAGAAAACCATAGTTCACAACTAGTGAGCATAACTCACACTGTACAATGAATCAACAATCAAAAATATAGATATAACATCTTCTAACAACCATGATCAACATATCTAAACCACACAAACATAGGAGCAAAACCTGGAGCAACCACTAAACACCTGCAATATTTATTCAATACAATTTTCTCAATATCCTTGACATATACAGCCAATAACCTACAACCATGACACTAATGACAACATCAACCAGTTGATAACCAATTGACCAGTTGACATCAATGAAAACACCTTCATACTTTTTATTCTTACAACATTTTTGTGGAGCATCATCTATGTCTTAGCCTCCTACTACTCCTGGCTCTAAGGCAATGAATGGGAAGAGGCATGTTGTTGAGGCATTGGAGTCTGCTCCCCTCACTATTATTCTATCATCTTCTTAATCTCTTCCTCTTGTTCACATCCAGAGTCCCTCCCTCCACCGAAAATGATCATGATGGATACTCTAATGATCGAATAGGAGTATTCTATTGCTTCCTAGGATGTGGCCTCTAGCTCCTAAAGCCGTAGAAACCACTTTTCACATGAGTGCAAGCGTTGGAGGAAGGATTTGGCCGCTGAGTAGACCACCTTGTAAAAGAAGGAAGAGGATTTAGTAGCACCTACTTCGGCATCTTTTGTTATATCCTCCACTTTCGTCCTCTCTGCTTTTGTTCCTTCAGCTTTAGTCTTGCTTCCAACTCCCCTGACGAGCATGAATGATCCTCACCCAAAGGGGGTACAAGTGTTTATCACTCCTTCAATTGAGCTTCCCCTTTCGATGTCCCTTCTGAACATCTTATCATTTTCAAAACACGTGGACATGTTGAATACCTTGGTGGTGTATGCCATGGTTTTCTCCTCATCCTCCATGCCCTCTACTTCATCTGTAGGGATTTCACATCCCCCAATGAAGCAAAATATGGAGGATGACCCTACTAGCAATGGGGGTTGAAAGATAGGTTCTCCTTCTTTGGAGGGTGGTTCTACATTAGCTTGTGTCATCCTAGTGATAGAGGAAGACCTAACATCCCCAAAGTTTGTCACTACTTTCGAGTCATTTGGTGAGCCTAGCAGTGGATCTTGGGTGCTATGTCCCTTGCATATTGAGTTGATGCATGAAAATCCTTTGAAGTGCATCTTTAACTTTGTGGATGAGGTTTTGACCCTATCAACGATCTTCACGAAATCATTGACATTGACCTCATAGGAATCAAGTGGAGAAGACCTTGAGTGGCCTTCTTCCTTGGCTTTTGTTGTAAGAGGGTTGGAGGGTACCCCCCTTAATATTTCACCCTTGCAGGCTTTTCTTCCCTCCCCTTGCATTGATCTAAATTAGGAGAACGATGACCTCTTGGTTGGTGACAAGGGGGCACCTCTTCTTTATCTATAGATTAGATTGTTTTTGTGTGTATTGTGTTCCCCGTGCTTGTGTTATATGTTCCTAGATTACCCTTGTCACCCTTGCAGGTACTTGGATATAGGAGTTTTTTTTGTGTCATAAAAATTCTTTTATTTGTCACATCATTCTTCCTTTGTTGTGTATTGACTTTTGATAATTAGGGATTGTTAACAATCAGATATGCACCCTATTCTAAGTTTACAAAAGACTTAGCTATCTGTTGAAACATGGAAACCTTCTTCAAATGTGGGTGATCTATGTGAAGAAGGAATCTCTAGAGTGAGTTAGTTCTCTGAATGAATCTCTTATTCTAAATGATTTTCTAAAGTAAAGGGGAGAAAGATAATTGAAATTAAAACTTAAATCTAACAGATAATTCACTAGAACTTATGAAATTTAGACCTTATCACTCAAAACAATCTCTCTATCACAATAGCCCTCACAATCTCACTGGCGCATACTTCCATCAGTAATTTGTATGAAGATCTGTTATTAAATACAACATATAACCTGAAACTATGCAATTCTAAACACAAATTTATAACAACAATACATATAAGGACCCAAACTTGAATCACAAATACATCAAATTGCCATTGCAAAATTGAGGCAAGAGATGAGAAGAATAACTCTGCTACTTTATTGAAACTGAAAGAGTGTTTTGGCTAAAATGTGAGTACAAAAATTTTTACAAGCTCTCAGAATGTGTGTAAGGGAAAGAAACAAAATATCTGAACTAAGAAAAACTCTAAGTTTTCTCCAATATATATCTCAAAATTCTATTTCTGAGCTCAGAAGAAAAGCTGGAAAAAAGATCCCAAAATCTGTTCCAAACTGAAGGTAAAAAGCGGAAGCTTTCTCTTTCTAAGATGTCTATCCACTGAAGCTTCAAAAACAAGCTCAATCTACTCCAAAACTAAAAAAACCAACTCAGTTTATCCATCTTTTCTTGACTTCGCCCAAGAGAAAATCTACTTTCAGTGTACTGCTAAAAATAACCAAAGATAAAAGCAATTTATAAAAACATTGCTTTCTCTTTGCTTTATAAGATTTTGCAGTTTTACAAATTACCAATAAAGGCTTATCTTTATTCTGATTTTTGCAACTCAATATTTTGGAAACAATCTATACAAAAAATAATATCCTTGATATCTCTATTACATTTGATTTTCTCCAAAAAAAAAATCATAAAAATATAGGAAAATATTTATCTTTTGAGTTTTAAATTGATTTCTATAAAATCAATAAAAACAAACCCTAAGCATATCCTATGAATGCTTTTATTTTCACTAAGGCGAGGCATTTGAAAAAAAAAAAAAAAACTTAAGGCTCTTAAGACTTTGCAAAATATTTAAATGCCTAACCTGAAAACTTAGGCAAATGATATTTAATAAACCCTAGCAAATGGTCGACCTAAGCAATCAAGAATTTGGCCACCATACATTTGACATAGAAGTTTGATATTTTTAAAACAATGCAAATATTCCCTAAGTTCGAATTAGGGTTGATGGATCAAAACAAAAACCCTAAAAATTTGTCCTCATTTCATTTTCTCACTGCATTTTGAAGACAATGCTCTCTGCAAGAGCCACCGCCACCATGGAGAGCTAGGGCTTTTTGAGCAAAAAAACTGTGAAATCTTGGCCCATCAACCTTTATGTGGGTCAAATCTACACCAACAGGCAAGAGTAAGTTATCCTCAAGCCATTTTGTGGCTTCTCTTCTCCATTTTTTGACAATCTTTTGGCCTCCAAGCCGCGGCATGATACATCCCCTGATGTTTTGCTTGTGTTTGCTTTACTTCCTATTGATCTCTCCCATTCGACCGCCATGAGAGACTTGTTTGAGGCATTCTATGAAGCTTTGTTGGAGCTCTATCATGGCTCAACTACGGGCTTACGAGGCTCCTCTACAGACACATGATGGTAAGTCCATTCCACATTTATTTTCCTTACATTCTTCTTATTTCTTAGTTGGTAAAATGCTCGACTTGAGCTCCATTATTCTTTTAACTCCTACAGAATACCTATGCCTCCATGGTTGTGGCTATTATACTACTTTCTGACGCATTTCACAAGGAAAACTTTCATTTTTCGTACTGTCGCCTTATATTTGATATTTAATGGCAAACTCTAAGTGATTTTGGACTTCTGCATTTGCTTTCTCTTTATAAACTCAAAGAAATATGCTCTGGTTCTCATGAAGAAAACCTAGATGGGTTTCAAGATTCTATGTAACTTCTATTACATTTTTCTGAAGGGTTTTGCATTTTTCTCATTTCTGGGTTCAGCCCATGATGTAAAAAAAAATGATACTTTTACCTTATGGGTTTCCAAATCTCAATGGTTGCAGCCAATACTTGTGATTTCCTTCATTTTGAAGAGCTTTTAAAAGCTTGAAACTATGCATTTTGATGGAATTTGTATTTAAACATGAAACCCCAACACGGGTATTCCATATTTCAAAGGAAATATACATTTAAAGTTAAAAACCTTATGTGGGTATTTTGTATTTCTCCACTTGAAACCTCTAGAGTTGAAATAATATCTTCATTTGAGCTTAAACAAAGTGCAAAAAATGGCACATTCATACTTTCATTATCTCCTTTACTGTAATAAAAACTAGGACAATACTACTAGTTCTATCTTGCACTTCTTGTAGCAACACTCAAATGGGACGAGGAAAACAACCAAGTCAAAATGTGCAATGCTCTGATAGATAACTTGTAAGCTTTTCCTTTCATTCCGCACACCTATATACTCATTGACTACTAATGGCATATGATGGATTTTTATTTTGCTCACAACTATGGATAAATCTTCTTTGACATCTTTGTCCAGTCAGTTCAAAATGCAACACCTGGCATACATTTCACAAACATCCTATTGTTAAAACGCCATATCACCAACAACCATTAAAAGACTTTGGAAATGACAACTTATGTATGGCTGCTCCATGTACTTGTTTTCTTTCAAATACATTTTTTAATTGATGCATTTACTTCATTTCATGTAACATCTGCATCTAGCCATTATGATACTCCTATAAGTTACTTTGATGCTTGTTATCACTCATTCCATATACTTGAATGCTTCAGAAAATATGCATTCTCAGCTCAACATTCTCATGAAATAAAGCAATGTAATTTTCTCTATGTCCATGTGTTCACAACTTGCCCTTGATCATAACTAGGTTTGGCTTCTCTAGTAATGAGAACCTGAAGCTCCTCTATATGCTTCTATTATTTATTAATGTTCTATTGATGAGGCATTATGTATTCCTGTTCACTATCACCATTTATGAACATGAAACACTTGTTGCACCACAAAAGAACATCTTGAACAGCATGAATAAATATGAAGAAATTTCATATGGCAGCAAAAAATGTAATCTATTTGACAATATTAAAACTTTTCAATATGGGAATTGATGCATTTCATTTGATTTTGTATCTGAATTGAGCTCTTTGTTTACTCATTATTTCTTTTCATTTCTTCTTAGACTTGATAGTTATGTGTGAACAAAGAGCTTGATTGTTTTGATAGTTGAAATTTGTTTCACTCCTTCTTGATTGGCTCATATGAGCATGATGTTTGTATTTCCTTATTTAGCCCCATTTGTATGTTGAGGGGCAACATGTCAAGCTTTACCCTTATGGGAGCCCGTTTTACTCCACATGCTATTATGTCTTCAAGAAATGATCAGCTACATGACTTTTCCTATACCTGCATGAGAAACAAACAATGTTAGCATAAAATAATGAAGTTTAAAAGGTTTCATGATGTGACATTTCATTTTCAAGCTCTTATTACTGCACTCTTCATTCTTAGTTGATTCCATGCATCTCAAGGAATGAATTATATCTCTGTTGGTAGAGCATGTAGTGTAACTCATATCCAGAGCTCTAACAGGACTTTCCCATTCTTCTACAGGTACACTTGGAATTAGAAGCAGGACAGAGCAAGCTATAAGAACATCAACTAAAGATCGAGAAATAGGAAATGATGGATATGTCACGTTATTTTCTTCTTACT
This sequence comes from Sequoia sempervirens, assembly GCA_007258455.2. Lineage (NCBI taxonomy): Eukaryota > Viridiplantae > Streptophyta > Pinopsida > Cupressales > Cupressaceae > Sequoia > Sequoia sempervirens. The sequence continues at coordinate 129,679,325 of VDFB02193867.1, read as the reverse complement.
TTTTAACCTTTTGTTTTATAATTCATTTCTTGCAATGAATTGTTTTAGCTATCTCCACGGCTTGTGTGGATCCTTTAATTTCTCTTTTCATTCTATTTTGAAAAGAAATGCATCAAAATGAAAATTTGTACAATCATTTGTATTCACAAAAAAAGGAAATACTGTAATGTGAATAAGCATTGTGAAATAAATGAAAGAAATTGTTATGCTTAATCATTTGCATATTTTGTCCTGTACTTCATTTGTGTTGCAAGGCACTGAGCAAACTTTTGAAATTCTGTTCATTGAAACAATTGCATAACTGGAACTTGATAAATCCAATGCAAATAGCAATTTAAGCACATGCAAAAATTAACTAAATTTTCACTTTAAAATACAACAAACTAATCAGCTCTGCCAATTGAGTTGTAGTGAAAATTGGTAGCATTCTAGTGATTTCCGCTAAATGCTTGCATGTTAAGCATTAGAACAGTTACCTTTAATACTCCATTTGGCATGGAGTCAAATCTGCCCCTTCATGAAACTCAGAAAATCAAATAGTAACCCTCCAAATAGTAGCAAAAAAAAACCAAACAGTATTGAAAGTAAACTAGCAGGCCCTAGTGGCCAACCAAACATGCGCAGCAGTGGTTAGGGAAAGAAAAACTACTGAAATGAAAATGTGTGTGAAGCACTTATTTGCAGCAACTACTCTACTATTTACAATAATAGTACTTATTTCAAAGGCAATGCTTGAGATGGATCCCATTAACTGGGATAGGTAGCACCTCTCTAGTCAACTTAGAAAGTTGGAAAGCGTTGTGCTCCTTGCACTCCATGATCACATAAGGCCCATCTCAAATTGCATCTAATTTGGAATGTCGTCCAAGTTTACTTTTATACTTATTCCATTTAAAAAGTAAATCACCAGTGATGAAATCCCATGGCCTTGACCTTTTATCAAAAGAGCTCTTCATTTGAGCTTGATGTATTTCAAGCTTCCTTAATGTTTCTTTTCTGGTTTCCTCGAGCTCCATTAACTATGCAAATCTCACTTCAAGAGGTTGTTCATTCAGCAATTCCAATTCTTTAACAAAACTCAAAGTTGGTAACTCAATGGAAGTAGGTAACTTAGCTTCCTTTCCATAATCAAGTACATAGGGAGAACAACCAGTGGCTCTTTTAGGAGTCACCATGTTAGCCCAGAGGGCTAACTTTATCTTTTCATGCCATGCCCGTTGGTTGTCTTCTACAGTTTTCTTAATTATCTTGATCAAGTTCTTATTTGTAGATTTTTCCTGCCCATTACCCTATGGATAATAGTTAGAAGACATGTTCAGAAAAATATTATTCTTAACTGACCAGTTAGAAATCCTTAAACTAATGAAGGCTAAACCATTTTTCAGAGATAATCGAATCTGGGGTACCAAATCTTGACACTAAGTCTTGATAAAAACTAAGAACAGAAGTCCCATTTGCTTCTTTTAAAGCAACAACTTCGGTCCACTTAGTGAAGTATTATGTTGCAGTAAGAATCCACTTATGCCCTACCCTTGAAGGTGGGTTCATTGGTCCAATGAATTCTAAACCCCACTTGGTAAATGGTTGTTCCACTTGAATAGGATGCAGAGGCATGGTTGCAAGCCTCTGTTTTCCAGCAAAAAAAGCACACTTCTCGCATCTTTGGACCCAAGTAATTGCATCTTTAAAAAAATCTGGCCAATAATAACTAGCCTGCATAATTTTTAGGGCGGTTGTTCTTGCTACGAAATGGCCTCCTAGAGGCCCATCATGAAATTATACTAACAAATTGTCAACTTGATTAGGCTTAATACATCTTAATAAAACACCTCAAAAATCTCTCCTATAAAGGATACCATCAATAATAGCATAAGGAATGGCTTGTAATCTGTAGTACCTTCTTTTTGCTATATCCAAGCCTTTGGGACACTCACCAGTCTGCAAATAGTGCATCATTTGTTGCACCCAGGTAGCAATAGGCACTGAAACAGCAACTGTATCATCATTGTTTCGTACTTTCTCAACATCTTCAGCCTCTTTTGAGTTGTTCTCCTCATTTTCTACAAGTTTTTTACACAAACCCTTTCCCCTAACAAGTTTAGTCACCTTAATAACAATATCAAATTCCATAACCTTAGCTATCCAACTAACACATTTATCATTGATATCTCAGTTAATTAAAAAATCCTTAACAATTGAATGAGCAACTAGTAACTGAATTCTATTATTGGATAACATATTCCTGGACTTTTTGCGACTTCTTACAACAGAAAAAACATGTTTCTCCATGAAAGAATACTTCACCTCATAATCATGCAATACTTGGCTGAAAAATTCCATAGGTTGCTTCAAACCTTCATCGTTTTGTTGGCATAGCATAGCTAAAATAGTATCAACCCCTCCAAAAGCATAAAGAATTCTATCATAGTTTGGATTAATGAGGGTAGGGGTAGTTGCAAGGGCTTCTTTTATTTTCTCAAAACTTCTCTTACCCTCCTTAGTCTAGCTAAAAGGCATATTCTTTTTAAGCATAGCAGTGAGAGGTTGCAGCAAAGCTGCAATATTGGGTATGAACCTCCTTACAAAATTAATCCGTCCAAGAAAACTCTGTAAGCCTTTCTTGTGCACTGGCAGTGGAAACTCAAGAATAGTAGAGACTCATTTAGGGTCTATAGAAATACCTTGCTTTGAAACTATGTTTCCGAGGAGCCTTCCCTGGTGGACAGAAAAATTACACTTCTTCGGATTGAGAGACACTCCAAACTCTCTGCATCTTTGGAAAATCTATTTTAAATGCTCAAAATTTTCATTAGCATCTTTTGAAAAAGTAGTAATATCATTTAAGTATACTAGAACTAATTTGTTCATGAGGCCATGGAAAGCCATGTTCGTCGCTCGCTGAAATGTTGCTCTAGCATTGGATAAGCTGAAAGGCATCTTCTTATAGGCCATGGTGCCCCATTTGGTTGTAAATGTTGTCTTGAACTAATCTTCTTGCTTTACCAGAATCTAATTATAACCTGAGTACCCATCCAGCAAAGAAAATCTGTCAGAACCAGAAACCACTTGCAAAATTTGTTCCATGGAAGGGAGTGGATAATGATCTTTTAGGGAAGGTTTATTCAAATATCGAAAATCAACACACAATCTAATTTCCCCGCTTTTATTTCTAACCAGAACTAAGTTAGATACCCAAGACATATGCTTAATAGGAAAAATAATGCCACACTCAACTAACTTATTCAATTCAGCCTTCATAAGGTGCTCTAACTTGGGATTAAGGGGTCTCTATTTCTGCCTTACTGGCTTCACATCGGGCTCTAATTCAATAGTATGTTGGGCTAATTTTGGATCAGAACCCTTCAATTCTTTGTATTCCAAGGCAAAAATGTCACTAAACTCTTGACATAACATAATGAAAGTTTGTTGTTCCTCTTTAGTACATAACTTTCCCACGTTCAAAAGCTTACCCTTGAAAATTTCAATGGCCTCGTAGTGCTCTTCCTTGACAATCATGTTGCACTTATCTTTTCACACCTGATCATCTGATTTGAAAATAGATTCTAAGGTCACCAATCGCTTTGGCAGCTTGTTTTTATTTAACTACATAATCTGGCTGTCATACTGTTGCTACCACTTTTTTTGATTTCCATCTACAAACTCAGCTTTAGCAATTAAAAAACTCACAATCTACTCATCACTGTCAAAAACCTGCCAACTCACATTATTGTCAGGTACAAAAGGTCTAACTACAATTTTTACATATTGACGTGCTTCTACCTTGTGAATTTTGTTTGGAATATCAAATTGGGCTCCTATGGCAGCGAGCCTATCAACATGTTTATTTTCATTCCTAGGAACTGAAAATATATTAAAAGAATCAAAATATTCAATCAAATCCCACACTCAATGCTTGTACTTTTTAAGTGATTCATTTTTAACAGCAGTCAAATTCCTAACTTGATTCACAATTAACTCTGAATCACCATAAACTTGTAAACACTTAATACCTCTTTTTCAGGCCATTTCTAGGCCATGCACCAGTGCTTCATATTCAATTGTATTATTTGTACAACTAAATGCAAACCTGAAAGTTGAATAGTACTTGTTTCCATCTGGTGATATCAGCATGGCTCCACCACCAGCACCCACATTGCTTCTCGAGCCATCAAAGTAAAGCTTCTAAAGCTTATCCTCTATCACTTTAGGCTACTCTTCCACTTTAACCAGATTGGGGATAACAACATCAGGTTCATGAATCATATAAACTCCTAATCCTATCTCATCTATGTACTAAAAAGGATCAAGCTTGTGATCTTCGGCTGCCCACTCATCTAGATTCACACCTTCTATAGGGGTGTTGCGGTCTAAGGTCATGGCTTGCTCCTCTAGTCTAGGGGTGATGTAGAGGTTAGCATTTATAGGACTCATAACATATGGCTTGATATGGTCTTTGGCTAAAAAATAGACTTTATGGTTACTTTTGTACCATATCTTGTTCTAAAGAAAAGATGAGACCAACCAGAAGACAAGAACCCACCTAGTTTGGCTGTAAAATCTTGAGAGGCAAATGGAAAAATGGGGTGGTAGGTCAATAACATGTATATCCTAAGGAATTGCAAAATTCAGGGATGCATGCAAAGTAAGGGCTAAACTCTTAATCACACTAGCAGTTTTAATAGTAGACCCATCCAACTGAACTACACCTTTTTGGGAGTTGGGCTCATAAACAAGACCTAGTTTATCAACTAAGCTTTTGGGCATAACTAAGCTACTCGCACTAGAATCAATCATACAGTTATGTACTATTTTATCGCCAATAATTAGACTCAAGTAAAAATGGGGGGGGGGTTTACCTCTTTAGTTTTCAGCTCATTCTTAACTTCCTGACTAATTGCAAGCACAACCTTAGCATTCCCTTGATTAGCATTGTCAAAAACAGAGAGTTCAACCAAGGCATCCTGCAGCAAACTCTTTTGACCAAGAATATGCAAAGCATTTAAAACTGGCATGCTAACAATGGCCTTCTTAAGATGTTCAACAACATTGAAAGAAATAGGGATCACCTTTTGCTGATTTTCAGTAACAGCAGCATCATTTCTTTTCTGCAAAGGTTGCAATTTTGTCTTAGACTAATCCTTCCCATGTACAGTCTGGTCTCTTTACAGAATCTTCACTTTAGGATGGGCTATAGAAGTAACATGAGATGGAGAAACATGCGGCTTGTCCTTAGCAGACTGCTACTATACATTTCTAGCTTGTTGCCCCAAATCCATAGCCCTTTTCTTTGATCTGGTATTGGCTGAAATAGGAGGGTTTTGCTGATCTTGACCATTCACACCACAAAACTCAGAACTCTACCAATTTTGAAAGGAAACTTCAAAGTTATCTTGCTGCTCCATATTCTAATCTGGAACATTCTTCGAACCAACATAGTTGTTCTGGACCATTAAGGCCTAATTTCTCATGCTACTAATGGATGTTGCTTGGTTATGGCGCTGATTGCATGGATAACACCAATCACAATATTGGGAAACGTTATTCTTTGGTACAAGTTCTTTTGACAAACTGGTAGCGTTCGGGTTAAAGGGATGGAAAGGTCTAGGATTAAAATTCCTTTTTTGGCCTTTGTAGTCATTTTGAAAGGCTGGTTTGTTTTGTTTATTTTGCTAATAAGGGGCTTGATAGGGTTTATGTTCTTGGCCAACCTACTTTTTTATGCTCACGAGATCATTTCCAAGGGTCTTAAGTATATTTTTTGTCTCCTGAAGTTCTTGGGACTGGGTTGGGATAGCAGCTTCATGTGTTGCAGCGTGATACCCTATTGTTGGAATAGGAGGGATAGCAGCTAAAGGGGGTAAAGCAATAGGAATAGGTGGCTGTATTTTAGGAAATAGGGGCATAGGAGGCCTAGGGGCTATTTCTCCAGCCTAAATGTGATAATTTTATGCTCTAATAGCAATGTCAAGCATTGGGGAGTGTGAACCCACCCATAGACTGAATCATTACTGAAATCTTGCTATTCAAAGCCTTTAGGAAAAATAAAAAATCATGTTGAGGGGTTGGTTTTACCGTTAAGGGAATTCGGTCCTAATCCCTCTGAAATCGGTAATTGAAATCTGCCATATGTTTATGTGGTGCTCTCTTGATCGTGCTCAATTATTCTAACAAGGACAGGTGATCTGACTTATCCTTGAACTGCTGGTGTAAGCCATCACCCAATGCATCCCACGTCGCGATGGTATTTGGTTGAAGGCCTCTAAACCACTGCAAAGCTTTACCTTTTAGCGACGCAACCAAAAGCATCAGTGCTACATTCTCCTGAGTGATGTTGTGAACTGAGCATAAGGTGGCCACATCTCGAATGTGGTCTGAAACTGGCATTGTGTGATCTTCTCCAGTAAAGTATGGAAGACTTTTAAGGGCTGCAACTAGCATATCATCATGTTGGGCAATATTCAATGGGTTGCCCTCGTTAATAGTTGCAAACGGGTCTTGTCTTGCCATTGGTGGCACTTGTGCTACAGGAACAAGATTTCCTAGTGATAGAACTATAGAGATGAAAACTAGAGGTGTTCATTTTGACCTCACACATGTTTCAAACAATCTCTTTGTTGTTCTGCCTCTCCTTCATGGTGGGGATAACTTTCGGTACTCGAATGGCGTAGAACTTGATCTAGTCTATATTTTTTTCATGCTCAGGCCGCACTAAGTCTGCATGCAGAAAAAAAGAGAGAGTCACCAGGTATATAAGAAACCTTTGAAAGGCTAAAATAAAACTGTTACATACACCAAACAACAAGTTTAGAAATTAAAGCTCTTCCTAAAATCAATTTTCAGGGTCCCACTGGGCGTGCCAAAAACTGTTAACAATTAGGTATGCACCTATGTTAAGCTTACAAAAGACTTAGCTATCTATTGAAACATGGAAACCTTCTTCAGATGTGGGTGATCTGTGTGAAGAAGGAATCTCTAGAGTGAGCTAGTTCTCTGAATGAATCTCCTATTCCAAATAATTTTCTGAAGTAAAGGGGAGAAAGATAACTAAAAGAAAAACTTAAACCTAACAGATGATTCACTAGAAATTATGAAATTCAGACCTTATCACTCATGACAATCTCTCTATCACAATAGCCCTTACAATCTCACTGGCACATACTTCCAACAATAATTTTTATGAAGATTTGTAATTAAATACAACATACAACCTGAAACTATGCAATTCTAAACACAAATTTATAATAGCAGGACATATAAGGACCCATTTACTTGAATCACAAAGACATCAAATTGACATTACAAAATTGAGACAAGAGATGAGAAGAAGAAATTTGTTGCTTTATTGAAACTGAAAGAGTGTTTTGGCTAAAATATGAGTACAAAAATGTTTACAAGCTCTCAGAATGTGTGTAAGAGCAAGAAAAAAAAATGAACTGAGAAAAACTCTAAGTTTACTCCAATATATATCTCAAAATTCCATTTTCGAGCTCAGAAGAAAAGTTGGAAAAAACATCCCAAAATCTGCTCCAAACTGAAGGAAAAAAGTGGAAACTTTCTCTTTCTAAGATGTCTATCCACTAAAGCTTCAAAAATAATCTCAATCTACTCCAAAACTGAAAAAAACCAACTCATTTTATCCATCATTTCTTGACTTCACCCAAGAGAAAATCTACTTTCAGTGTACTACTAAAAATAGAAAAAGATAAAAGCAATTTATAAAAACGTTGCTTTCTCTTTGCTTTATAAGATTTTGCAGTTTTACAAATTACCAATAAAGGCTTATCTTTATTCTAACTTTTGCAACTCAAAATTTTGGAAAAAATCTTTGCAAAAAATAATATCCTTGATATCTCTATTACATTTGATTTTCTCCAAAAAAAATCATAAAAATATAGGATTGTAGACACGTAAAATGTACTAATTGACATTGGACATCTGATCCTGACCACTAACATCGCTTCATCCTGAATCATCCTTCAGTCTAACCATTTAATTAAATGCCTTTATTTGATTAAATTCATTAATATTCCTCTCTTAATTAAATAAATCAGTTATCTAATTAAGTCATCCTTTCTTGATAATTAAATTAACCAGTCTGATCTAATTATCCCTATTTAATTAAATAATTAATTTTATTTGATTAAATCTCTAAAGTCTATCTATTAAATTAAATAAATTAAAACCTTATTTAATTTAATCTAACATCATCTCTTTTAATTAAATAAATCAAAAGTCCTTATTTAATTAATCCTTTATCATATTCTTCTCATATTTGATTTAAATCAATCTATAAATTTAAGTCAAATAGGTCACATCATTTAATCCCTTCATTAAATTAATTAACCTTGATTAATTTAATCTCTTCTCATGTCCCATCCTCCATCTTTTTCCACTTGGCTCAAGGCAAAAGGACTTTGTAGGTGGAGTAAATGCCTTGTTGGAAGGACAAAGTCCACTTAGATTTTGAATTCAATTTTGAGGAATATTCCTTAAAAGATGTCTTGTTGAAGAAAATAGAGATTTAATAAATCAAATAACTCTATTTTCATTTTCTAATCATGTTTTTTGTTAAAACCTCTATTTTTTTCTTTGTCTATAGGAAAAATCCACCGTTGGAAGCTCAAAGTCGTTGTTCAGCACTCCTGGTTCTCCAGTGTCGCTATATGGAACCACTGAAACTTCAAACTGCAACGCCTTTGTCTTCCCGCCTAGAATTTTTAATTCTAAACTATGCCACTGAACTTGTTTGACCCACGGGAATCTTTCAAAAACCCAAACTACGTCGCTAACCAAGAGGGTGACGCATTCATGCTCACTAGTCTGGTTGTAGAGTGACGCTAACTGGCAAGCGGCACTATATAGCACCGCTCGTGAAATCAAATTGCGGCGCCTTCATGGATTACACCACTGGAGGGGAGTATGAAGTGAAATTTTATTTATAGCACGTGCTTTTTTAAAAATTATGGTTCTTTTGTCTGTGTTCTACCTTTTGGACCTCTATTTTTGTAGAATATAACTGATTTTCTTGTAGGTTGGATTGATCAAAGACAAAAAGGAAAAGAAGCATGATGGTGTCATTTCACAAAAACAAGTGTTTTTAAACACTTTAGTGTTTGTTTAACACTCTTAGAGGAGTCACTATTCCTCTTAAGGAAAAATTTGTTGTCTCTTATGCTTAGGACTTATTAATTTCATTTTGGGCTTTAAAAAGAACCTTTTAAATTTTTGTTACAAAAAGGCTTAAAAAGAACATTAGGACTCAAATTTACTAAAGTTTGTTTTGGGATTAAAAATTGAACAAGGAAAATTGTCACTTACTTTGGTGTTTTAAAACGAATTCACTTTTTCTTTGTGGATTTTAAAATAAACAAGTGTTTGCATTATTTTGTAATTATGTACACAAAGTAATATCATCAAAAGACGTATGTGCTTCTCTTGTGCCTCACGGTGATCTTGAGAATCAAAATACTTTTGGTGACATTAAGTTGCATAAATAATTGCCCATACACACTTCAATTTGGGTTTGAAATTGAACAAATTGTGCGAGTGTGAGTAAATCTATTGCATGTGTTCTCCCTTTGTTTCTAAATGAAGGTTGATCGAACTATGAATACATTTACTCGCTATTGTTTATCTTAGAGGGTCTGCCTTGGGGAAAAAGTACTCACCCAAGGGAACAACTCAACCGATAACACTCTAAACCTGAGAGTATTTCCAGTCAGGATAAATGTGGGTATTGAAATAAACACCAGTATCACGCGGTTGGCTCCAACGAGAAGGGAAGCAATGGTCTCTCGCCACTTTGGGTCAACTCCTATGAAAGGAAAGTTTGAATTAAAACCCTTTTTGTAGAAAGGCCAAAATCCTTATCTATTTTATGGTGCAATAACAGTCATTTTGAAGCCGCCCCACACTTTTATAGTCTTTAGTAGAAATAGAAAGCATGCCATGGTAGTTTCATGGGTGTTGATGCTTGGTTGTCCCGTATAAGTGAGTGTCATGGAGGGGAGCCAGTGGGGTCAAGCATCTAACCATTCGCTAAAGATAAGCATAGCTAGACTTGTCCAAGTGGGGACTCAACAAATATTGTCTTTCATAGCCATAAGGTTGTACTTGCTCTTGGTTACAAAATGCTTTGCTTGTTTGAAAACATTTTGGAAACAAACACTTAACATCATCATCAAAATTTCAAACCCTTTAGGAGGCAAATACAATTGACCAAATTCATGTGTTATTGTTTTCCCTTGGGATTTTATCCTTAAAGGTTTCTAAACACTTGAACTTACATCTCAATTTGTCTACTAAAGATAAACAATAGGTAACCCTTGCCTTGAATTCATCAAATTTCTACATAACATACTTTGTGGGATTTGAAGAAATTAAGACATTGGACATCTAGTTTGGAAACATAATCAAACAATTTTTTGTGGTAAAACAAAGTCACTAAGAAAAGATAACAAAATTGGCTCTCACGTGTGTTAAAACCTCATGATTTCCAAGAAAGTCAAAATCCCAAAATGAAAGTCCTTGAGTCAAAGTTCAAAATTTAGGAGTCACACTCGAAAGGTCATCAAGAAATACAATAGGAAGTGCAATCAAAAGCAACATATCAAAATAAGCAAAAAATTCACAAGGTTCTATAGACTCATTCCTTTGAACAATCTGGAAATGTATGCTCAATTTGAACCACTTCTTAGTTATAGAGGTCCTTCGAAGTATCGTATGTTCTTCAATACCAAGGTCTAGTAAAACAAGTCTCTTTTTTAGGTACATCCTAGGATCAAAATCAAACCCTCATCCATCTTTGAACATCAAAACCAAAATCATCTCATCATCAACTCTTTGAAAATCTTGGAGAAATCCTTCATGTTAAACTTTGGGCAAATAATTTTAAATCAATCCAAAATCACTTTGATTAAATGTGTGTAGATGCATCCATCTCCACATATTTGGTTAAATTATTGAAACTTGTGAACAAATTCATCCCTTGATAAACATCCAACATCTTGGGATTTAGAATTTCATTATCAAAATCATCTTGTTTGGATAGGAGTGTTTAGATGAATCCTTCTTCTCACACCTAGACAAATTAGCATCTTGTGAATGATTTAACTCTAGGACAACATCCAACCTCTTAGAGTTCATGAGTTCACCAAAATCCAAATAAAAAACAAATCAATCCTAAATCAAGTCCTAAAGTTTAGTATCCCCTTCAAGATTTTCTCAAGAGTTCCAACCATCCATCAAACATCCATCTAACATTCATATCATTATCACCATTTGGTCCTTAAAATCATCCTAAAAATTTCCCCTTTTGTACCTAAAGATATATCAATCCAAAGAATTGAAGATTCATCTCCCATATCCTTAAAAATTGATCCCTATTTTATGGTGCAAACTAGATCTCAACACAAGAACATGGAAGCCAACAAAGAAACACCCACTTCAAGTGACCTAAGCCAAACAAACTCGGAAATGAATCTCGTTGAATCAAGCAATCCTTTGACTAACTTTCTATCATCATCACAAAATCCACAAGAGGAAAGCCAAGAAGAGGATCTTACCTTTGGGATGTCACACGAGGAAATCACTGAAATGATCCAAAATCCAGAGAACCATAAGATTATCAATATCATGATGAGGCTCAACCCTTCACTATATATTCTTGAACTAGCAAAACAAGGGGATAAACTACCTTCTGATTTTGACCTGAGCTCTATAGTGGAACCATTTTTAGAGGTTATGCCTCCAATCTCATCCACACTCCCCATCTCATCTACACCCCCATCCCAAAGCATCACTCAAAACATCCTGTAAATCACATCTATTGCTCCAACTCAACCTAATGTTAATAAGGGAAGTGCATTTCTTAATGCCATTCAAACACACCCCCTTGTCAATAATCAAGACTTAGATGCAAACACCATTTTGGAACAAAACGTACCCCAAAATCCATTACAAATTATAAGTATGCCCCTCTCACTTTCCATGATCCTAATGATCCATCGTCATCATCCTTTTGCGCAACACCCCAAACCTCTCTCCCCATAACTTCACAAGGAGAGGGTGACATGTCCAGACCAGGGGGCATTTTTGACACTATGCCATTTACTCAAGAGATCACATCTCTTACATTTTCACCACTTCCACCATTACCACCATCATCCACACCACTACTTGGCTTAGGACTTCCACCTTTACCAAATATCAATCAAAATCAAACCAACATCCCGAACATCAATCAAAGCATCACGCCAAACTCTTAAAACTTGTCATCAACATCGCAACAATAGATGACAACTACACAAATCACATCATCAACCACCCCCCTAACATCTCAAACCATGGTCTCTCAAGTGCCAACCACATCAATCGCACCATGCACCAACCAAACCATAAACACCAACATGACGGCGCCTCTCACCACCACAAACACCATTCTGAATCCACCACCAGCCCCACCACCACCAAGCTCCAATACATCAAATCAATACAACATTGCATTGCAAGCAGCTTAGCAAGCTTCTTATCAAAAGGCATTCTTGCAAATACAAAAACAAAAAGCCGCACAACTAGCTACTCAGCAAGCCGCACAACTAGTTGCTCAGTAAGCCACTCAAGCTGCTCAAGCAGCCCAAGCTGCATTACAAGCACAAAATGTTGTTCAAGCCCAAATCCTATTGCAACAACAATCAACACAAGCACAAACACAAGCACAAGCCCAAGCACAAGCACAAGCTCAAGCTCAAGCTCAATCTCAGGTGTGCGCCCAATATCAATCACAACAAGCACAGCCACAAGCACAGTATCTTGCACAAAAACAAGCAGCACAACTACAAGCATATCATCAAGCAGTAAAACAATACCAAGAGTAGCAAGAAGCAACCCAATTAATAGCCCAACAACAAGCACAACAGCAGGCTCAGCAATAGGCAATCTTGGCACAGCAATAACAAGACCAACAACAAGCATTGTTTATACAGCAGCAAGTGCAAGCATACATGGCTCAACAGAATGTGCAGATACAACCAATCAACACATCAACCAATCCACCCATCACACCCACCAGCAAACCACCTCAAAACTATTTCATCCCACCTCCTGATTCGCAAAATGATGTGACATCACACATCAGGTTGCTCTCGTAACAAGTGCTCGACCTTCAATTAGGGCGAACCTCAAGAACATCTAGTAACTTGTGTCCTTATCCATTCGACAGGAGCCTTGTGATGAAACCATTCCCGAAGGGATTTGAGATCCCAAAGTTTGAAAAGTACCATGGGATGGGAAACCCTGAAGATCACATTAGGGAATTCTAGGTTCATTGCATGGAAGTTGTGTATGATGATACTTATTTGATGTGGCTATTCCCTGGGAGTTTGGCTAGCCATGCCATGGAATGGTTTTCTCGCCTACCTACTGGCATCAAGACATTCCAAGAAATCATAGACACATTCATCAAAAACTACACATGCAATATTGCCATGGATGTCAGTCTTGAAGAACTATCAACTCTGAAACAAGGTAAGAATGAATCATTTGCTTCATTCCTACAATGATGGCGATCCAAGGCCAATCAGAGCAAATGGGTCATGCATGAAGAACAACAAGTGTGCACTATCATATCCAACCTTGACAGCCTCTTGGCATTCCATCTCAAGGTCCAAGGGATCACCACATACGACCAATTGATTTCCAAGGCGCTCAGCATTGAACGAGCCCTTATGACACAACTTGGAGGATCAACTTCATATCATGAACAATAGAATAATTTCCCACCCACAAATTACAATGAAAAATCTCGCACATGGGCAAGAAATAAAAATATTACCAACAATGGTGTCATCGATGCCAAAGTTGTCATCAGTGCCCCTCGGCAAAACACGCCTGCACTACAATAACAAATACAAAACCATCATCAAGCAAACACAACAACCAAACAACCAGGCAATCAATAGAGTCAATGACCAAAGAGGACCTCCCTAGTGAAAAAAGAACTTAACCAAACGAAAGTACACCGCTCTTGGGGAACCACTCGAATTCATCATGAAGAAATTACTAAACAAAAACCTTATCAAAATTCCCACCTATGATAACTACCAAGAACCAGATGTTAAACCTCCTTGGTACAAAGAAAATCAACTCTGCGACTTCCACAAAATCAAAGGGCACACCATGAATAGCTGCATGAGACTAAAGAACATAGTCCAAGATCTCATTGATCAAAGAATTATAAATGTGGAACAACCAATAGGAAACTAGAACCTCAAAATATACACAAATCTGATGCCTAACCATAACAATAAAGGAAACAATAACACTGATAAGGAGAAAGGCACCTTCAAAAATGTGAATCATGTGTATGAAACTTTTGGCGCTTCCCTAGATGAATATTGTGCAGTAATTACTATCAAAGGAGCTCAAGCCGATTGTGGAGACACCACAAGAGGCAGAAAAGTTACTATCGCAGGATCATCTCAACCAAACAGAACTTTCATGTCTAATTCAAGATCCATTCCCAATGGTTACAATGTCCTTGATCAGCTCAAAAGAACACCAGCACAAATCTCCATCATGGATTTATTAAAAATCTCATATGCCCACAAGAAAATCCTTGAGGAAGTATTGGCTTCATCCACCGTCCCTACAGATCTTGATGCGGAACAATTCCAAGATATGGTCAGAAACATCATCACTCTAAACCTCCTTACGTTCTCCAATTAGGATTTTCCCACTCAACCATCTCATAACCATGCACTGCACTTAGAGGTCCTAGTGCAAAAAAGTAAATTCAAGTGAGTCTTGGTGGATGGAGGTGCAGGCTTGAATATTTGTTCCCTCAAGCTCATTAAACAGTTAAAAATCTCAGAGGATTCCATCGACAAAGGAAAGGGTATTACAATTAGAGCATATGATGATTAGGAAAGAGTATCCCAAGGCATAATCAGAATCCTATTCAAGTAGGGCCAGCTATCATGGAAACCACCTGTCAGGTCTTGGACCTCAACTTGCCTTATAACATTCTCCTAGGACATCCATGGATCCATGCAATGTAAGCGGTAGCATCAACTTTCCATCAATGTGTCAAATTCACATATGATGGACAAGAGGTCACCATCCATGGAGATCCTAAACCATTCTCCTACTACAAGAACCTTGAGGCAAAATACTACAAAATCCCTCAAGTACCAAAAAATGATGAAGGCCCATCAACATCGTACATTGATCCAACCACTCTCACTTCCACTTCTACGATAGAGACACCCACCACTCCCACCATCCCCACCATCTCTGATATCAAACTCATCATCTAGGATAATGGTTGTGAAAACTACATGATTCCCAAAAATACTTTTGTGGTAGGAGATCTACCACAATCTCCCAGATCATGGGGACGTCTGCAATCAAATGAAGCCTCCACATCTCAAACATCTCCTGAAGACTATCCCAACTTCAAAATTTGGGGAGATCTCGGCCAAGAAGTCATAGAGGAGGACCCATCTCATCTCCTATACCAAGATAAAAGACCAACAGTTGATCTACCAATGGATGACAGAAGCAAAGGTTTGCAAATGATGCTCACAATCGGCTATGACAAAAACCAAAGACTTGGGAAAAATGACAATGGGCTTATAATACCTATCATTCCAGAGATGTGAATGAGAAATCTTGGCCTTGGATGTACCCCTCCAAGTATAACCATACGTGGCTGAAGTCCTCCAGTTAGAAAGGTCAATAATCCTCCTCAGCTATCCTCAGCCAAACTTAACTTACCTGTATCTACAGGTTGAGTCATAGACAACTTCACATTTGACATAACTGACATGTGTAGTAGTAGTGATGATGAGGATCCCATAACCAACCTACCTAGGCTCTTTGAGGATACCACCCTTCTCATGATTAGCACCCTATCCTTTGAGTCAGACCATCAAAATCATTAAATCCACCTAGTTTACCCCCAACTCATCAATTATGACCAATGAGGACCACCAATTCTTGACACATTTGAAAATGATGAGGTGCTCTCAAAATTCATGGGACTACGAGATAGCATTCCATGTGGGGATCACAAATCAGGATTCATCATTGAGCTAGATACAAATGCATACTATGGGGAAATGATTGAATCCCTCAGTCACAAAAGTGAGAAATTAAGAATAATATCTAAGTCCTTGAGTGAAAACCACACTGTGGCACTCTCCGACACGAAAAGTGTAAAAATAAAGGATGCATCCAACAGTGAAAACCTCTCTGAGGCACCTGTGGATGGGGAATTCAATCTTCCTTTTAGAGCTCTTCATCAAGAAAAATTAGCAGTCCTAGCAAAAAAGTGCAATCCAGTTAATCTAGGAACAAAGGAGACCCCGCACATCACATTTTATGCAGAGTCATTACTATCAGAAGAACAAGAACTCCTAGCAACCTTCTTGAGAGAGAGACAGATAAACTTTGCATGGAGCTATGCTGACATGCCAGGGCTCAATCCAAAAATTACAGTTCATCACCTAGCAGTATATCCTGAAGCAAAACCCATAAGACAAAAGCTCAAGAAAATGCACCCTCAGATTTCCCTGCTAGTCAAAATGGAACTAAAAAAGCTATTGGATACAGGATTCATTCAACTAATAGACTATCCAAAATGGGTGTCAAACCTAGTTCTCGTCTCAAAACCCAATGGGGGCATCAGAATCTGCACATATTTTAGAGACTTAAACAAAGCATGTCCAAAAGATGATTTCATGTTGCCCAACATTGACATGATTATAGACATGATAGTGGGACATGAAATTCTTTCCTTGATGGATGATTTCTCAGGATACAACCAAATAATGATTGCTAAAGAAGACCAACACAAAACTACCTTCACTTGTCCATGGGGGACTTACTGCTGGAATATGATGCCATTTGGCTTGAAGAATGCAGGAGCAACATACCAAAGAGCCATGACATTAATCTTCCATGACATGATCCATAAAACTGTTGAATATTATGTTGATGACATACTAGCCAAATCCAGAAAGAGGAAGGATCACATAGCAACCTTAAGTGCCATTTTTGATAGGCTGGAGGAATACAAGGTCCAATTAAATCCAAAGTGTATCTTTGGCATACAATCAAGAAAGTTGTTAGGATATATAGTATCAATGAGAGGTATTGAGGTAGATCCAACAAAGGTAAAAGCAATCCTTGAGATGGAGGCACCCAAAACATTGAAACAATTGAGAGGTCTCCAAGGTAGGCTTCAGTCCATCTAAAGGTTCATAGCACAGCTGGCAGATAAACAGAATCCATATTCTCACCTACTTCACAAGGGAGTAGCGTACAAATGGGATAACAAGTGTGAATAAGCCTTCAATAAGATCAAAGAATATCTACTTACACCACCAGTCCTAATGCCACCAATCCCAAGAAATCCATTAATTCTCTATGTGTCAACAACAACAGCAGCCCTTGGAGATCTCCTAGAACAGTACGATGAAAACGGGACAGAAAAGGCCATATATTATATCAGCAAGACAATGGTCAGTCATCAGTTAAATTACTCATTCATTGAGAAAGCGTGTCTAGTAGTAGTGTTTGCTTCACAGAAATTCAAACATTATATGTTGGCACACAAAATAAAACTCATTGCCAAAATTGACCCTCTCAAGTACTTACTATCAAAAGCAATGCTCACTGGAAGGATGGCTAAATGGTTCATGATACTATCAGTGTATGACATTGAATATGTGGAGTGGAAAGCAATTAAAGGCCAAGTCATCACAGATAAGCTTGCGGAAGCACCAATATATTCAAAGAATCCTCTCATCTCTGAGTTTCTAGACAAATCCATCTTCAATCTCAACATAGTTGACCACTAGAAACTTTACTTTGATGGCTCATACACGCAACATGGATTAGGAGCCAATGTCTTCTTTATCACCCCACAAGGGGACTGCATACCAAGGTCCTATAAATTGGCATTCCCCTACACTAATAACATTGCATAATACGAGGCTTTAACCATAGGTTTCAAAATAGCAGTGCAATGGCACATCATGGCCTTCAGAGTATACGGAGACTCTCAGCTGATAATAAACCAAGTGAACGGTGAGTACCAGACTAAGGATGATAAGCTCACTCCATACAAGAAACTAGTTTAGACTCTCAAGGAATCCTTTATCCAGATCACATTTGAGCAGATTCCCAAAGCAAACAACAGAGCAGCAGATGCCATGGAAATGATTGGATCCCTACTGGACATCCCTCGTAACATCCTAAAACATAAATTCTTGGTAGAGTAGCTTCTCGTGCCAGCATTCGAGGTACCAGAATCAGAATTTGTGTGTGAAATTGTTGGTCCTGGTGATCCTTGGTACCATGACATTTATACCTACTTGTGAATAGGTGTCTTACCTGTTGACTTACCCTCAACTTTAAAATGAACCTTTGTCAAAAATGTATCTCGATTCGTCATCCTAGGAGATACCCTATATTGTACGAGCATAGAAGGAACCTTATTATGTTGTTTAAACGCTGAGGAGGCATTGACCGCTTTAACTGAAGTACATAACGGTATATGTGGTTCACACTCGAGTGGAATGACCCTAGCCAAGAAATTGTTGAGGATGGGGTATTATTGGCCTACAATGGAAAGAGAGGCACATGAATACGTCAAAAGGTGTCTACAATGTTAGCAACATGGGGACCTCATCCATGCTCTAGCTCAAGAACTTCATCCCATCATCACACCATGGCCCTTTTCGCAATGGGGACTCGATCTCATTGGAAAAATCACTCCCACTTCATCTAATGGCCACATGTTCATCATAACAGCCACTGAGTACTTTACCAAGTGGGTGGAAGCCATACCTATGACATATATAACCAAGAAGAAGATATCAAAGTTCATCCTGAACTATCTCATTTTCCGCTATGGTGTCCCACAAGCCATTATCTTAGATAATGGGACACCATTTAAGAATCATGGCATCTGCAACTTGTGTGAAAAAATCAAAATCCAACATTGCTTCTTCACCCCATACTATCCCCAAGGTAATGGCCAAGCAGAAGCCACAAATAAAACCATTTTTAAAATCCTCTAGAAAATAGTTAATGACACAGGTCGTGACTAGAATTTGTAGCTCAATCCTGCCCTCTAGGCTTATTCAACCAGCATCTACACACCCACTTGCACCACACCCTTCTCCTTGGTCTACGGATCAGAAGCAGTACTCCCCATTGAGATCGAGCTCCTGTCACTAAGAATATCATTGCAAAACCTCATCACAGATGAAGAGTACTGAGTATCAAGACTGAATGAGCTGAAGCTACTGGATGAGCCACTTATAGATGCTTTAAATCATTTGCAATTCTATAAGAAGACTCAATAGGAGCTATAGCAAGAAAATCATAAGCAGGACTTTCCAAGTCAGAGAATTGGTACTAAAGGAGAATCAAAAGAATGTCCCAAATCCAAACAACAAAGAAAAATTTGAACCCAATTGGTTGGGACCATTTGTTATCACAACAAGCTATAAGTTAGGGGCATATCAGTTATCAACACCCAAAGGGGAACCTCTGCAAGAGCCCATGAACAGCTATCATCTCATAAAGTTTTATGCCTAATCTTTCAAGTTATAGAACCAAAAATTCAAAAAAAAAAAGAAAATGTCCTGAAGAAATGGTTACCTTGATGAAAACCTGGCAAATAGGCATCTTGGTGATAACAAAAAAAAATCAAAAAGCAAAAAATCCAAAAAAAATCAAAAAAAGGATTAAAAATAGTAAAGAGAAAAATCGTCCTCTGGCGAAAACCACTTCGGTGGCACTTTGGGAAAGTACCTTGGTGAAAACCTGGAAAACAAGCGTCTTATGTAAATAAGCACTTTCCATCCACCAAGATCTTTACGACTTGTTCTGCATCATCCATCCTATTATGCCTTGCATAACCACCCCATTTTAAATTTGATTAAAATGGGACCCTCTTTTGCTTTCACTCTTTGTGTTTCACCCCCTTCGATTTTGAGGTTTTGCTTTGCCTTGGCATGTGCTTAATATGTTTATCTTGCTTGCCCGGGTGTTTTCCCCAAGTTGCATTTTGAAAATCTAATGTTTTGGGTGAAGTTCAGGTTTTTACCGTGGTTTGGGATTTTCTAATCCATTCAGATTTTCTTGGATTTTTTTCAAATTCCAGTTTTAGCACTATTGTTTGGGTTTTTCAGCCAGTTCAGGATTTTCCACCCCAGTCAGATTTTCTTGATTTTTTCTCCTTCCCTCCATTTTCCTGGATTGCGCTCAAAGTCCGGCTCGACCTATTTTACACTACAGTTCAGAGATTTCTGGCCTTCACGGAATTCCGCCTAGGTCAGATTTTTCTAGATTTCTGTCTAGCCGTCGGGTTTCCGAGTTTGGTCAATTTTTGGAGCTTTGTGTCTCTATGCTTTATCATTGGCACCTTGTTGAATTTTGATATTTGATCTTCTTGTGCTTTGGTTTTATTGGCTTGCTCTATGTGTTCATGGTTTAAATCTAGGGTTTCATGCATAGGGCATCGCCATTTCGTCTTGATCTGTTTTCAATTGAGCCTAGGATTTGAAGATCTATAGGAGGCTCGTGTTAAGAGATTTTAGTGCCTAGGGTCCTCAAATTTATGACCTTTGGTCAATTTGAGCGAAGTCATTGTTGATTTTCGGGTTTTCTGTCGACCTCGAGATTTACTTGCCTGGTTGGATTTTCTCGGATTCCTTCAGTTTCCCAGAAATGTGCTTGTGTTCGGAGTTTTGCGATCTTCACGAAATTTTGGTCCAGCCAAATTTTTTTGAATTCTCCGCTATGCTTTGTGGAATTTAAGAAATTGGATAAAATGGATGATTCTAATGATAAATTCTTATATTTGCATGCTTTAATTTGGTAAATTTCACTGTTGTATGCTGCTTTTGTTCATTTTAGTAATCTATTGTTGATATTGGTGCCTCATCGGGAGAATCTTCTTGGTTCGAAATTTTTTGAAATTCTTTCTAGATTGGTTTTCCTAGGTTAGCTTGAAATCCTAAACTTCTTAGTTTTGATGCCTAATGGCTAATTTAATGGTTTTATCATGATTTTAAGCTAACACTTGGATGAAAATGTTGTCGACATTTGGATTCTCACATTGGTATTTGATGGATGCAGGCTGAGTCTAGCAAGGCAGCGGCTGGAAAGGCTAAGAGACAGAGGGATCATCCATCTCTGAGGCAGAAAGAGTGAAATTGTACATAAAGAGTAGGATTCCTGAGGGCAGGATGATGTCAGTCTGGTTCGAGGTTTCAAATACGAATATGAACACCCTACTACAAAGGACTAAGGCTATCAAGGGATATAGTAAACCCACCAGCTGGATGATGTAGTGAACTATAGTGCAGTCATTAATGAATATTAATCCAACAAAAGGGACTGGGACAATACAATGGGACAGATCTAAGGAATAATATCAATGCTATTGAATGGCGAACGAGGGTTTTGCCTATGCCACTTGCAGATAGCTTACAGAGGACATTCTTGATGATGAAGGCCAGAATGGGACAAGGTATGGGTGAAGTGGGGGATGCAGTTAATGCAAAGCTGCATCAAAAGTTGTGCTTCCTCATTGTTTCACTTTGCCTCTTCTTCACGTGTTTTGGTCTAAGTTATGTGGTAGATCCTGGGTCGATCTAGTCGGTGCCCTTCCATTTAATGCACGTTTGACTTTGTTCTAAATTCTTCTAGGGTTGACTTGCTATGTGACAAACTTATTGTAAACCCTAACTGGGCCGACACATCTGACATGTTTTATAAATATGGCATTTCGCCTCTTTTGTAAGGGTTAGAGAGTAAGTTTTAGAGAAGAGTCAAAAAATTTAGAAAGGATAGAAACAAGTTAGTGGATTAGTTAGCAAGCTGGAAGATTTAGAAGGTAGAAAAGGTCAGAAAAGTTAGAAGGAAAGCAAGTTAGGGTTTTTAAGTAAGACATTTTTTTACAGTTCTCCAGGAAGAGGAGGTGATGTATCTTCTTGATTTTCTTAGCATAGATGGAGATAATTTAAATACATGGGTTTTTGTACACTGGTGATCTTGCCAGATTTTTAAATGTTGCTTATCTATTTCATTGACAGTAGGAGCAACCAGATTTAAACCTACTTTATATTATGCTCTAGAATGGTATTCATTTTGGGTTAATCATTTGATTTGAAAAGCTTTCAAGGAATGAAATTTTATCTTATGTTTTGTTTGAATGATGATTTGCAATCTACTGTTAAAGTTTGCACTTTGACTAAATGAAACTTTGTATCAATTACAGGTTAATTTTATTCTACATTTCTAGTTTAGGAATTCCTTGGAAGGCAACAAGTCTGATTAGTTGAATGAATCAACATTCTTTTCAGTTTGAAAACCTTGATCTATCTTTTTTCTATTTCTTTAAAACCCTTGGTTAAAGTAGGTTTCGATAGATGTTTGATCTTGTAACAATCTAGAAGCTCAAAACTAGCAGGCCCCTTGAACATTGTAGCCATATTGACCACTACGTGAAATAGCAACGTTGTGAACCAACATCAAAGACCTTGGGAGGTGATTAGTTTGATTACTGATTGTCTCTTTTAGGAGAGGTGAGATACTTTTACTTTTTATCTTACCTGCATGTTGTGGGTCAATTTGGAACCTCAACAAGAACTGGTGCTAAAAGGAGGGCCAGAGAAGAAAACTGGATAACATTGGGTCTTTCTCATCAGAGAGGTCCCATAGAGTTCTTCAATCAACTGAAAACCCACCACCTTTGGTAGAACTCAAGACCCCAACAAGACACAGGATTCACAGGGCAACCATTTTACCACCCTTGTTAGCTCCACTCACTCCACCAGGCTTTTCACCAATACCCTAGTTGATACCCGTGAATCCACCACCAAATCCACCTCAATTTCCATTACAGCTAGTTCAGCCCATCCAACAACTGGCTCAACCTCCACCACCGCTACCAATGGCATTTTTTGTAAATAATCCCTCTCCATTGGGGACTATTCCTAGAGGCTTTCATGATATGCCTAAGAATCCTGAGAGATTCTGTCCCAAATACATTCATGGCAAATCAAGGAGTGTTGAAGAGCACATACAAGCTTTTAAGGATGCTTATACCAGAGCCCAAATAGTTCACCATGATGTGGTTTGTAGGTTTTTCCCTTATTCTTTAGGGATATGTTGTACAACTAGTACCTAAATCTTCCACAAGGTTCTATTATGAGCTGGACAGATCTAGAGAATGCTTTCATCAATTAGTTCAGAGTTTATGTGGATCCAGCCATTTTGTTCCAACAGTTTGCTACCATTAGGAAGGAGCCATGTAAATCACTGCCCTTGTTTAATACAAGGTTTCAACGAATGTATAGGAGATTTCAGGACCCCTATCTAGTTACTGAGAATAGTGCCATTCAGACATATTTTAGAGTTATAGACCCTTTGCTTAGCTTGTTCCTACAAAGGACTTATTAGTCGACAGATATTGATTCTCTGTCTAAAGTTTATCATCTAGCCATCAAGCCGCAACAACAAACTAGCTCTCAACAAGGGAACTTGGGAGGAGGTTTTCCTTCTATGGGGTATCAGATGCCTAATCCAACCCCTTTATTCAATATTGTCCCAAGGATGTCTCCTTCCCATTATGGACCTATGTCTGAGTTGTAGACTCAATCTCCTATTCCATTATTTGCCAATGGAGCTCCTGACTTCTCTCAACAATCAAAAGCTCATCACAGTCCACATGGTCATCATAATCAAGCTAGAATACAAAATCCTATCGATCAGCCACCTATTGTTAAGAATGTTTAGAGTGAAAGGACAGTTCAACTCACAAACGAGATGGAGACCCTAAAGAAAACTCTGTCTCAAGTCACAAATGACATGGATCAGCTTAAACTGAACCCCTCTCAAAACCAAGGTAATTATGCTAATCAAGGTAATTACCCTAATCAGAATAATAATAATCAAGGTAATTATCAGAACAACAATAATCACAGCCAGAGGAATTATCAAGGCCAAAACTTCCCTAACCAAGGCTATCAAAATTAGAATAAAGGATATAACCAGAGGCCTAATAACAACAAACAATGGAAAACAGAGCCAAATAATGATGGGGTTTCTCACAATTATCAAGCTAATGAGGACAGGCCACACACGGAAAATGTGGTTGACCTCAATTTTATGACTAACTGGTGTAGGCTGCATGATACTACAACTCATTCCAAGGTGAACTATCCTAAAATGGAGAAGGTTATGAAGATGGCATAGGAAGATGCCCAAACGTTCCAAGGGAATTCAAATAAAGGAGGTGGCTTAGTGGATACAACAATGGCTTATGACCTCTTTGAAGAAGAACCCTCATTCCCAATGCAAAATGAGAATGAACCAGAGGAAGATGCGTATGATTCCCAAGCCTTTCAGACAAAGGGAGGACACTTCCTAAGAAACCAGAATAAGGGTTTTTTCACTACATCAGCACCACCTAACCACATGGTGCCTCTGAATCAGAGTGTTGATAACAACCCTCCTCCATCGAAGGGTCCCCCTAACTTCCCTAGCAAAGGTACTTCATCTGGTGTTTTCAAATATAATGCAAGTTATAACAGAGAATTTGATATTGTTTTTGAGATGCAGAAACAGAAAACCTCTTTATCATACTTTGACATCCTAAAACGGTGCCCTTCCTAATGAGATATAGTGTTGAAAGCTTTGGAAGAAGCTAATAAATCAAAAGGGAAAACCAAGGTGGCACCCACTACAGACATGAACACAACTTTGTTTAGAAACAAGGTAGGGACCCCACCATTTCTTTTAAGTTTGAGAATCTATGGGAAGAATCTGCACAATTGTCTGCTAGATTCAGGGGCTTCTGGCAATGTTATGCCATTTTCTATATGCAAGAAATTAGGATTGAATCCTATCCAAACAAACAAGAAGGTCATCAATCTTGATAAAACAGAGGTTAATATAGTTGAAGAATTGAGAAATATACATGTACAAGTAGGGTCTGACCCTAGGATTCAAACCAATATGGATATTCAGGTAGAAGACATTCCTGAGACTTACGGTATGCTTTTGAGCAGAGATCTAATGAAGAGTATAGGGAGATATCTCTCCCTCAACTTTTCACATATGTGGCTACCATGGAGGGGAATGCCTACGCAGATTAGGATTGAGAGTGAACCTCACCTCAAACATATCATCACTGAGTATGACTATCCCAACAAGGTAGCTTATTTTGAAACTGAGATAGGGGTTTATAAAAGAGAGGAAATTTTGACTCTTTCGGTTCTTGATTCTAATGATTTGTGAATGGAAGAATTCCCTGATCCCATGATTAGTGTAAACTAGTAGGTATTGATCAGGAAGCTGCAACAAGATCAGCTGGTCTTAGGGGAGGATATCAATTTGTGGAGTCTTCTACTCCCAAATTGGTGTAGGGTGCACTACCAAAATCATTCAGAATTGACCTACCAACCCTGCATCAGTGTTCTAAATCATGTTTTCCAAACTAAAGAAACTAGCCCAAGTCACCTTGAGACTATTTCAAATCACTTCTCATTTGAAGCCAAAAATGCAATAATGTTAACCAAGGTTATATACCTTCAAAGGGAGTCCCTCCTCAAACTAAACTTACCCCGGTCATAATACCGGACCAACATAGTTATGTTGAACAACCCCAGGGTTTGTTTGATACCCCTGCACTCACAAGTATACCAAAACCCAAGGGGTTAATCAAAGATACGGATAACTATTAGAAAGATATCCTAGGATTACATGATATATCTGAGCGGGAATTGGATATTGCACCTGATGAACTTATTGAACACCCATTCCCAATATTTGATGCAAAATATCAAGTAGCCCCACCTATATTTCATTTTATCCAAGCACCCACAACAAGCTCAAAGAGATCAACCCCAGCTCATAATCAGCTATGGACCCTCACATTTGATGGATCCAAATCTAAAATAGGGTGTGGTGTTCGAATTGAGTTAACCAGCCCAAAAAGGAAAACATTTTTTGCTTCTTATAGGTTATAGTTTGGATGCACTAACAATATAGCAGAATATGAAGCATTAGTACATGGACTAATGTTCTCACATCAAAAGAAGGTTACTACCTTGATGGTTAAAGGAGATTCAGAAGTGATTATCAAGCATGCAGCCAGTACACATGTCACAATAAAAGACAAGAAACTTATAGAAATCAGGTGTGGAACCTGATTGAAGACTTTGATGCTTTTGGGATTAGTTTAATCCCTGAGAGGAGAATAAAATAGTTGATTCATTAGATGTTGCTGCAAGTACCCTAGAGCCCATGCAAGGCTCCAAGCTCAAGAGATTCTCAGTAGAATTGATATCCACCCCAGCTGTCCTTGATAATGTCAGGAACTTTCAAGTCTTCGACGATAATCGACATATCCTTGCTTTTCTAGCAAGCTCAGATGTTTTCGAAGGACATATCATCGATGAGTCCGACAGGGATCAAGGAGACTAGAACCCTGAAGACTATGATACAGGTGTCTGTTGATATGTTTTTAATGCACTTCTCAACATAGGCAGTGTGTAGGTGCACTACCTCTCTTGAAAGACAATCTTCGACAATCAGATTGCAAAACACTATCCCAAGGTCTCTAATGGCAGGTCTTGACAGTGCTTGGAATATCTCAGTTGTTTAATGTGATTTTTTGGAATCACAAGGCATTCTTATGGATGGGTTACAAAGCATGGGAAGTTGGGTCTTGAAATGGAGTTCCTAAGATGGAGAAGTTGTTGTGCTTTTGCTATAGGTTCAAACAATAGTCTTGAACCCCATTTTTATCATTGGATTTAGCTTTACAATATGCAATGAACCTTGGCATAGGTCACTCATTTAAAAAAAAGGGGGAAAAATGGTAGGGAAAAGAGAAAGTTCCTAGACCTGCAACTAATGGTGAACAGTGATAATGGAGTTCCTGCAATGGACAGCTTCCTAGAAACAATATTCCACTTAACCAGAAATCTCACAATCTCATGGAATTTGTGCTATCTTCTAAGGTCTACAAATTTTTTGTCTTCCATTCACCATATGCATGCATGAACAAAGATGAAAGTGTGGAGAAACTTTGAATTTAAGTCCAAACTAACTTTACAGAGCCATCTACCATCAGCAAATAGCAAAAAGTATTGACTAAGAAGGCATCTACACAGCACGAATTTTCATAATCACAGGACAGCATTCCTAAAATCTATCAAGACAAGAAAACAGTTAATTAGAACAGTAATAAAATCTAAGTTAAACATCTAACAATGGAGGTTGAATCAAGTAACATGTAGGAAACTCTGAAAATGCACCAAGTCAATTTATTTTCATTATAAATTTCAGCAGCATGTCTTTACAACAACTCAACTCTCTTTGCAAATGAGAGGAGACCCCTATTTATAGTGCTCCAAAATTTAAATGAATGGCCAAGATTAATTCCATTGTGTGGCCAAGATTCATTACAAAATAGGGTTTCACCAACCCTTAATATATTACAATTAAAAAACAACATTTTATCCCTTTCCCTATTTTGTCCTCTACTGACGGTATTGTAGCTTTTGTCTTTTAGCTGATTGTTGTTTACTGTAGCTACTCTTTGGGAAGCTCTTCATTGTCGGGAGGGCTATCCTCTTGTTTCTTCAATGCTGTGTATTCCATGAACTTCAAGATGACTGGCTAGAGTTTATCCACCTCAATAATCTCATATCGCAACATTTGGTAGCTCCATTCTTTTGCATTATCTTCCAGCTTCTTCCAATCCTCATCGTACTTTGTACATTGATCCCTGAATAGCTCTGATTGATCGAAGGCACGGGCAGAAAAACTCATGAATTCCACTGTCATTTTGCTAGACATCCCGTCCTCCATCCTCTTCTAGAAGTAAGGTTTCACCTTCTCCGGATCCATTTGTAATGTGGGTATGTTGTAATCCATCATTAGCTTGAGGTATTGGGCACATTCTACTCTGATTTGTTTGATCCATTCAATATCTGGATCCCCTTTGCTCATTATTTGTCCCAAACTTTCCTTCTAGTTGTCAAAGTCTTTCCACCATACATCCATCAACCAGTGATCGTCCCTATTGAACGCAAGCTCCTTTTCCCATGTGGCTTTTGGCAACTAAAGGACAGCCTCGATCTTTGGAAAGGTGGAGTCATATGTTGCAGGGAAGTCGGTGCAAAGCTTCCTCGTGCCTTACAAAGATTGATGCAGATCCAAGAACTTGTTGGCTGTCCGAACAGCCCGGCTAATTCCCATATTCCCGACATACAGGACCTGTCGGAACCAGCTCTCCATAGTATTTTCCAAGTTCTTCCTTCTTTCCATCTTATCAATTTGTTCTTTGGACAGCAGCTAGGGTGGGGCTATGGATGTGGTAGGCAATTCATCCACCAAAGACCATTGCTTAATGTAATCCGTCAAAACAGCCACTTGTGCTTTAAGCTCATCTTTTGAGATCTTGTCCTGCTTTATCAAGTGCACCAATGTGGCCACTGACTCCTCAAGATGCCCTACCATTCCCTGGTAGTAGTTCCCAAGTCGATGGTGGAGACATTATAACTCACCCCAGTCTGGCCCACCACAGGTGTTGCTATTTGTATGGCTCGGGACCCAGAAGCATCCATCGTTACCCTGGATTGGATCTTAGGCTTCTTCTTCTTCTTTGTTGTGATCTGAGCTCGGGCTAAGATAGCCCCTAGTCTTGCCCTTGGGTCCTTTAGTACAGGAGTTTTTCTTTCAAGCTATTTTTCTAGCCATTCAGGTACGGCAGACTTTCCCTTGGGTGTTTCACAATCACCCTTGCCTTCTTCGGCCAAGGCTTCTATTTCCTTATATTATGAGGCCATGTCTTCCTCCTTGGCAGCATCTCCTTCTTCTTCATCGGAGTCCTAGATGAACACAAGGTGCTTGATAGGAGGCTTGGTAGACAATTGCTACATGGGACTTTCTTTCTCTTCCTTCTCCTCCCCTTTTTTTTCCTCGATTTGTTCAACCTCATGCGCATGTTCCTTGAGTTGCTCGATTTTGAGGCCCTTGATAGCTTGAGCCTCTCCCTCAGGTTTATCTTCCTGCCGCTATCCTTATTCTTCAAGGAGTGACATTTCTGCCTCTTTTCCAGTATCTTTCAACTGTTGGGCCATTTCTTCCTCTAGGTCATCGTCAAAGGTCTGCACAATGACCCTACCACTAGCGTCATCTTCCTCACCTCCGCTCTTTGAGGAGCCAGTTCCTTCTTCTTCATAGGCCACCCTATCAATAGTGCGATGTTCATATTTTGGGTGCTCGTGGTATTCATCGGCCTCCTCTTCAAAGGGCTTTGAGGCCTCTTGTTCTTGCCTCTCCCACTCCTTAGAGATTATCATGGTAGCTTCCATAGCCAGTGGCCCTGTCGATGGTTGCAAAGGCTGAGCAATAGCGAGGACTTGTGCAAAGGCCGCCTGGAGAGTGGGATCCATTAAGATTTGGGAGAACTCAAGGGGAAGATTCTGCATATGTCTTGAGAGGGCTTGAGGCACAGTGGGAGTGAGGATTGGTGCAGCTACTGTAGGTAATGGGAGTGACGTAGTGGGTGACATGGCAGCGGAGGAAGGAGTAGCCATGGTAGAGGAGGAGTTTATCACAATCACAGGCTCGGTTGGGGGCAAAGGGGCAAGATGGATAGAGACGTACACTACCGGCGGAGATGTAGAGATCATAGACAGAGAAGTAGATGATGGGGTAGCCAAAGCGAGGAAAGCCCGAACAGGTTTGATTTGATCAGTATCTTTAGCCTCTTGTTCTTGGATTAATGGCTGCCCCATGGTGCCTTCTACTTGTTTTAGCCTCTTAGAGGGTGAGCCTCTCAGATCCTTTCTTGTATAAACCTTGGGGTCAAGAGACTGCTCCATTTTTGTCTCCTTCCTCTTCTTAGACCTAGTAACTGGAGGAGACTTAGATGTCCCACCCATTGAAGTGGTGGTAGTAGCATCGTCTGTGGCACTTGGTTCACTCTTGAGCCCTTCATATGTCAGGACCACCCCTTGTTGTTTTAATTGGGCCACCCGTTCACCAACCCACTCCTTGGTATGGGCCAAGATTCACTTAGTTATAGTGTCGAGGTCATTGACCTCTTTCTCATCCTAGTCTATTGTTGGTATTGGAAAATTGGCGACTGCAGGGTACCTGTGGTGCATTACGGTGGCCTCGTCTTCTTCGACTTGGTCCGGTATGGGGAATAGCTGCACCTTCCTTACAAAATGTGCAGTCATCCGCATATAGTGCCTTGCACATACTTTATCATCCTAGAAATCTCCCCAAAAGTCTTCAATGTGGTGGAGATGAGCGAATCCTGGCCCTAGCACCTTTTATTATATGGCCATATGGGTCTATCCGTGGGCAAGCAGTGTGTAGGTGAAAATGGTAATCTTTTAGTTCCTTCTCGGAGTTACCAGCACACTGAGAAGTTTGTAGTTTATACATGCCCTGGCCAAGAGTCATGGGATAAGAGATCCCTGCTATGTGTTTGTTACTGAAGATCACCTGTATGTGTTGGAGTTGCTGAGAAAGCTCTAGTAGGATGATTCGGTCATTGGGGTATCAAGGCAACCTGTTTGGCCTTTCGGTGAAGCCCTGGGCATGGATGTATGTGATCTTCAGGTACTGAATGAAGAGGAAGGAATATTACTTCAAAAATTCCTGAGCACTATGGGAAATCCTCCTTTTGAAATCCTCAGTAATCATTCTAACAATATGGCCGATGAAGGTGTCATTCACTCTATAGTACTTCCTTTTGAAGTTTCGGTATTGAAGCTTTAAGTATCTATCATAGGCCTTGAGTCTTCAACCCTGCTCCTGATCAGGTGCCACAAACAACCCATTGTATTGCCTCTGATCCGCCAAGGAGTAGACGAGGTATGAAGTCATATAAAACTTTGAGCTTTTCTTCACATTCACGAACTGCTCATGGAAGTAGTCGCTTATTATACCTCCCCAATAAAATAAAATCTTTGTGGTAACGTCTTCATTTCCAAAAAGAATCTACTCAATAAAATACACCATCCACTCTTGAAAGAAGGCCGTCGTGGGAATACCCATAACCCTACTTAGCATTGTGACCAGGTCATGGTAATCTTCGTGGAAATCACTACGGAAGAGTTCGTGAGGAACCTTCACAGCACTACCCTGCTTTTCCTTGAGCCAATGCTGATTTATTGACCTTTTGCATCCTGTCGGGTTGTCGTCCCATGCTGCTTGACATTCCTCTATGGTAGGCATTTCCATTTCTTGAAATGTGGGAATATGGAAGGTTTTTGTGATTCCTTCGGTCGGCATGTCGGTGAAAACATTACCATCCCTGTCAACAATTGTTCTTGTATCCAGTTGATATGCCTGCCGACAGGCCATGACGAGTTCGGGGGCTACAAGAGATGGAGGAAATCCTGCAACCTTTGCAATTCCACTTTGTCTTATCAGTCTTGAAAATTCTTGGTCGTTGGATTGACCCTGACCCTTCGGGTAAACTCGTTAATATCGACATGGCCTATGTTGGTGTCGATGATTTCTTTCCAATCCATGGTAACCTTCGAATGCAAGGGTTCACCTTGGAATTGGTATTTCATTTGCTCTTTGTCCTCTTTCCCTTGAGGAATCTTGCCTGACTTCTTCCCTTTGTCCTTTTCAACGGTTGCCCCTGAAGATCCTGCACCTGATTCCATATATTCTGCAGGCAGAGGCATACTTAGTGCAATGGATCACAAAAGTGTTCATGTTAGTCAAGATCCCACAAAATCAACTTTAAATAATCTATCATTCATGAAATGATACTTTACATCCTTATGATATCAGTCTTTTGATTGAGGGCTTTGGGACGGGCTAGGCCCGGAGGGCCAGACTTCCCTGGTAGGAATGTTGTTTGGAAAGGAAAATGGGAAGGAATGATCTGGGGGATCTTTCCCAATTGAATTTTGATGGTTCAAAAGGATCCTAATGAAGAGGGCCAGATTTAAGCAAGTGGGTCGAAGTCATATTCCAATTTTGAGTTCATTTAGATTGATTTAGGAGCATCCAGAGATACAAGGCCGGGAGACCGTTCAGAGATGGTTGTTTGAAACACCCAAGCAGAAACGGAGTTCCAAAGATGGAACTCCAGGGTCCGGGGCTCGGCGGATCGAAGGGCAACCGTCAACTTACAATTTTCAAGTGACCCGGGCCAAAGGGGTCGGGATGTCGCAGAGCTTTTTCCGTTTGCGACAGCAATCATTAGACAAAAGTCCAAATCTTTGGGCCTGGGAGGGGAGGAAGCTGTCAGTTGATTTTCGGTTTTCAATTGGATGGACGGAGCTCATTCCGCTGATATCTTGTCGGCAAGACATTACTCATTGTTTCGGAGACTAGAATTTTCCAGTCAGTGTGAAAGCCTGCCTCAGAGAAAGGTCTCAGCGACATCTGAATGTCTTGCCGACTGAGCATGTCGGCAGGAAAACCCTTCGGCGGAGAGATGTCTTGGCGAGATTCGAAAGTCCTGCCGACAATCGGGGAGAATGCCCACTGGTGAGATATTTGAGTCCTCGGCGAGAGGTCTCACTGACTCCCTCGTGTCTCATCGAACAAGCACATCGACAAAGGGGGTTGATGCTTGGTGTAAGGTCCTAGTGACCTCATAATGTCATGACGACCGCCAGGAGGTGTACTGGGCCTAGCATCAGTGTTTACTATTGGATTTTATGTTTGAGTACTCATGGCAATGGGGAGCCGGAGCTAGAAGCTCAGAAGGCCGAGGAGGATTTTCCTTTTCGGAATGGCAGAGGAGGGATGGAGTCCCGGATGGCGGAGCCCGACGTGGTCGAGGATGTTCAATGTTTACGCAGGCTTCCTATCGGTGAATGTAGGTCTGGGACCCAAGGTACGGAAGGATGCTAGGTGTTCACCATTTGCAATGGCAAAGACCACATGGAATCCCGGGGATGGAAGTTCGAGAATCGGGACCCGACGGATCGAAGGTCAGTCACGAAGTTTCACCAGCAGACGGTGACTAAAAGGGTGGAAACCGAGGCCCAAGAGGATGAGACCCATTCGCCGTCAGAGAATGGCAGGAGCAAGGCAGAAATCTAGATGCAGAAGCTCGGAGTCCCGGGCCTGAGAGGTCAAGACGGAGGTCACTTCTCACCTTCAAAACTCAATCTCATGATGCCAGACAGTGAACCGCTAGCGGAAGTCTGGGGTTGTGGGCTCGGGGAAGGAGGGTGTTTTTTTCAAATTTTTGGTTTTTTCATTAAGTCTCAGCCGGTGAAGGGAGCGTCCAGGCCCGAGGGGCCCCAATGCCCCTGCAAAGAATGGATGTTTGAAGATAAAGCTCTGGATCGACCCTGAAGGAACCATAGGTGCTTTCTCATTTTTTTGGGGACATGGGTTTTGTTCGTTATGCCATGTTTCATTATTCACATGTCCCTTTGATCATTATTGTTCATTTTAAGCTTTATAAAATCATGAAAACAATGTTCGGGAGGGTGAATGGAAAACCTACCTCGAACACTCGATGAGAGGAGGTGTGGGTCTAGTAGCCATCAGCAAGCGAAGGTAACGGGTGTGAGCGTGAAGGTCTTGAAGACGGTGGGCTCCTCTCTAGCAAGCTCTGATCTCTCACTGTGATACTAACAAGTGAGAATGACAGGTTTGTACAAGTTATTTATACCCCAACCACCATTAATGGCCCCAATAAATGCAAGTACGGTGGATACTTGGGTTGGTAGATTTGAATTCACTAATGGTGGCGGGAGACCCGGGGTTCAGAGACCGGGAGGGCGCAGGGCGGCGGTCGTTTGATATTTTCAACTCAGAGGGGCCGGTGGCAGCAAAGAGGGAGTCGAGGCCTGAAGGGCGGAGTTTCACCACAAGTACGCCGTCAGGAACGACGAAACCTTCACAGAACTCTGGAAGTTCAGGCCCAGAATGTTCAAATGCAACCAAGATTTCCTCATAAACCTTTCGGACGGCAATGACTGACCCGAGACTTGAGGTCCAGGAAGACACAACCCAATCGTCACTGGGAACGATGGACACAATAGAGAAACCCAGCCAGGGAAACCCGAAGGGGCAGGCCCGGCCGGGCCGAAGGCCGCTAGCAGGAGCAAACTGCCAGAGAGACCCCACAAGGTGTCAAAACTTGAAAAATTAAAAGGGAGTAGCATAGTCAACTTATGATGAAACTTCAAATGTACACTGACCACTTAGGACATCAAAACGGGGCACGCAAAATGAGGCGGTGACAAAAAAATAAAATGACCCGACAAGGCGAAAGAAAAAGAGGGTCCCCGTTCTGAACGGGGCGTGTGTGCTGAGGGCACAATAGTGTCATTAATTTAAAAAGTAATAGCATTCCCAAGGGAATGGTGGCCTTAGAAAGAATTTTTTATTCAGATCCAAGGGCTCAAGAAAAGGTATCGACCGAAGATAAGGGAGGTGAATATGAAACTATTAACCTAGCTGACTCTGGCCCTGAAAGGAATGTTTACGTAGGGAAAGCCTACCCTGAAGCAATTAGAGAAGATATATTGAGGGCAATGAAGAAAGATATTGCTACAATAGCTTGGGGGTATGAAGATCTAAAAACATTTGATACTTCTGTGATAACTCATACTATTCCTTTGAAGCCTGAAGCTAGACCATTTCGGTAGAAACAATGTCCTGTCAACGCCTTGATTGAACCACTAATCTTTAAGGAAGTTCAGAAATTGCTTTTTGCAAGAGTAATCTTCCTTGTACGACATTTGACATGGGTGGCTAACTTGGTTCCAGTTCTTAAAAAGAATGGGGAAATCAGGCTATGTGTAGATTTCAGGAATCTGAATAGAGCTTCGGAAAAAGACAACTACCCACTCCCTTCTCTGGATGAAGTCTTGCAAACTATCAATGGGTCTCAAATGATGTCATTCCTAGATGGTTATTCTGGGTATAATCAAGTGATCATTAATTATGCAGATAGAATGAAGACAGCCTTCACTACTAGGTTGGGAACATTTTCTTACAAGAGGATGCCAAGTGGTTTGATAAACGCTGGAGCAACCTTTCAGCGTGCAATGGACATAGTGTTCAAATATTTGATTGGTAAGTGCATCATCATTTATATGGATGACCTGATAGTATTCTCTAAAGATAGACTAAACCATGCTATAGACTTGGCTAAAGTTCTTGAAAGATGTATCCAATATGGTGTTTCTCTGAATCCTAAAAAGTGTGTTCAGGGTTTCTGAAGGGAAACTTTTGGGACACATAATCTCGGAAAGAGGGATATCGATAGATCTAGACCGAGTTGAGTCTATTCTGAAGTTAACCATGCCAGGAAGTAAGAAGGAGATGAGATCTTTCTTCAAAAAGATCAACTTTGTGAGGAAGTTTATCACAGGTTTTGCAGAAATTGTTAAACCTTTGAACGAAATGATGAAGAAAGATGCTAGAATAGAATGGAGTAATGAGGCAAAGGCTACTTTTTCTCAGGTTAAGCAATCCATTTTGGAGGCACCAGTCCTCACCAGTCCTGACTACTTGAAGCCATTTTATATTTATTCTTTTGCTTTTGAATATTCATGTGCAAATGTCCTGATGCAACGAAGAGAGGAGGGGGGTGAAAGGCCAATTGCCTTCATGAGCTCTTTGTTTAAGAATGTTGAAGTCAAGTGCCCACCTCTTGAGAAACAAGCTTTTGCATTGATTAGAGTTGTCAAGAAGTTTAGGCATTATATCCTTCGAAGTCAGATCATTGTTGTGGTTCCTGATGTTGCTTTGAAGTCTCTACTTATGCAGAGCAAGTTTGGAGAATGAAGGGGGAAATGGATGGCTATTTTGTAGGAGTTTGATATGGAGATTCACCCTGTAAAACTTGTCTGAGGTCAAGGCCTGTCTAAAGAAATGGCGGATGCTGGTAAGAACATTACTTGTCAGCAATACACAACACAGTCCTTTTCTAATGACTTTTGGTAGGCTGATATTATTTATTTCATGCTCAATAATCGATGCATAGAGGGAATGAATACAACTCATAGGAGAGCACTGAGAATGAAAACCTCCCATTATATGCTCAAAGGAAGATTGTTATACAGAAAGAATTTTGAGGGGGTTTATCTATGATGCCTTGATTAACGAGAAGCTAAGCACACAATTGTTGAATTTCATAGGAAACATGGCACGAGTCATGGTTTTGCGGATTCTTTAGCACATCAGATCCTCAAATCTAGTTATTATTGGTCATGTGTGTTTAAGGATGCCCACCAACATGTAAGGACATGTCATATATGTCAAACTTCTGCATCAAGAGAGCGTCATCCAGCCATGACATTGCAGCCTGTTTATGAGGTAAGGCCATTTGCCCAATGGGCACTTGATTTTATTGGGGTAATTAACCCAAATTCTTCTGCAGGACATAAATTCATTTTGACTGCCACTGATTACTGCACGAGATGGACAGAAGCTATACCTTGCAAGAATAGCACAACGGAGGTAGTAATCAAGTTCCTCACTAAATGCATCACAACCAGGTTTGGAGTACCCTATGTGACAATGGCCCTGCCTTTTCTTCTGTCGAGTTCATTTCATGGGCTTATGATCATAAGATTGTTTTAAAGTATTCTTCAAACTATTATCTGCAAGGAAATGGAGTTGCAGAATCAACTAACAAAAATATTCTAGGAGTAATCAAAAAAATGTTAGAGAACAATCCTAGAGACTGGTATACCCAGTTAAGATTTGTGTTATGGGTAGATAGGACTAGGATCAAGGTTGCGTTGAAGACTTCACTATTTAAGCTATTGTATGGCCAAGAGCCTTTGTTCCCTATTCACTTGCAAATACCTATCCTAAAATTTATGTAGAAAATTTACTCTAGTGATGATAGGATTGAAGGTTAGTTGGCTTGCTGAAATTAGAAGAGTAGAGAGATGACGCTTTGCAACAATTCTTTAGGCACCGGGTTGTTGTCAAACGTTGGTTTGACAAAAGAGCCAAAGTCAAGGCTTTCAAGATATCAGACCTTGTCTTACTATGGGATAAAGCCAATGAAAAGAAGGGTGACACCAGAAGTTTGATAAGCTCTGGTTGGGTCCCTATCAAATTGCTGAAATCCTAAGAGAAAATGCTTTCCGGCTGAGTAGTTTAATAGGAGAAACATTTCATTTCCTGTCAATGGACAGTTCCTCAAACATTATTTTGGGTCGTAAAAGGTCT
The DNA here is from genome assembly GCA_007258455.2 of Sequoia sempervirens. NCBI lineage: Eukaryota > Viridiplantae > Streptophyta > Pinopsida > Cupressales > Cupressaceae > Sequoia > Sequoia sempervirens. Next base: position 129,642,098 of record VDFB02193867.1, on the reverse strand, counting down.
GGTATTTTGTTGGGTTGTATATATGTGAATAGTTTGTTGTTCTGTTGGTTTTGTCTTTTCCTTGTGTTTGCTTTTTGCTTTTTATTCCTTTTTTTTTTGTGGGGACCTTCATTTTATTCAATTGGGTAAGGGGGGTTGTTATCTAATGTATACTTTTGTTATTAGGAGAGAAGTTGGTTTAGGGTTTTCTGATTGGATGATTTTGTTCTGAATTCATTATTTTATGTCCATTATCAGTGAGAGTTGTGGAAAGTCATTGAGAACAAGGTGTAAAGTAAGCAATCTTCACTAACTACGATTGAATTTGTCACAAATCGTCATAAACATCTCCTTTTGTAATGGTATATTTGTCTTAGGACGATGGTGTTGCAAGATTTGAGTGAAAAATGTGATTCCCCAGATGTTGTTATGAGGTCCATGGTAGTTTTCAACCCAGTACAGATGTTGAACATCAGACATATTGAGAAGGAATTGAATGAAGGAACTATCTAAGAACTATAAAAAAAGAGAACTATCTAAGAAAAGAAAACTCAATACTGAATGGGTGATTCCAGTATCTCTACCAGTGCTATGGATGCCTGACTAGTAGTAGAGCAATGTTGTGAGAAAACTAGAGATATCTCTGTCGGAGCTATGGACACTTGATTTGCAGCGAAGCAATGCCCAGGATATCATTGCACAACAGTTAAAGGAAATCAACTCATGTAGTTCAAATCTTGCACGTAATTGTTCAAAAGATGAGGAAAACTTTGTAAAAGGGTGATGCATCATCAAGCACACACATAGATTTAGGGGTAGCTAGTGTTTATTTACATTTGAGATTCTAGCTCAACCTTGTTTACTGAAACTGACCTAACTGGAATTGTGATGTCCATAAACTAGGAGTTCTAGGTAACTGAATCCCTCAGTTTCCTGAAAATGGTAAACCATTTTTCCATCCAAGTTGCCAATTGTTATGCCTTGCATAACCACCCCATTTTAAATTTGATTAAAATGGGACCCTCTTTTGCTTTCGCTCTTTGTGTTTTTCCCCCTTCGATTTTGAGGTTTTGCTTTGCCTTCGCATGTGCTTAATATGTTTATCTTGCTTGCCCAGGTGTTTTCCCCATGTTGCATTTTGAAAATCTTATGTTTTGGGCGAAGTTTGGGTTTTTACCCTGGTTCGGGATTTTCCGATCCGTCCAGATTTTCCCGGATTTCTTTCAAATTCCAGTTTCACCGCTGCTGTTCGGGTTTTTGAGCTAGTTCAAGATTGTCCGCGTCAGTCGGATTTTCCCAGTTTTTTCTCCTTCCCTCTGTTTTCCCAAATTGCACTCAAATTCCAACTCGGCATGTTTTACACTACAGTTCAGAGATTTTCGGCCTTCGCGGAATTCTGCTTGGGTCAGATTTTTTCAAATTTTTCATCTAGCCATCGAGTTTCCGAGTTTGGTCAATTTTTGGAGCTTTGTGCCTCTCTACTTTATCATTAGCGTCTTGTTGAATTTTGACATTTGGTCTTCTTGTGCTTTGGTGTTATTGGCTTGCTCTATGCGTTCATGGTTTAAATCTAGGGTTTCATGCCTAGGGCGTCGCCATTTCATCTTGATCTACTTTCAATTGAGCCTAGGATTTGAAGAAGATCTATAGGAGGCTTGTGTTAAGCGATTTGTGTGCCCAGGGTCCTCAACTTTATGACCTTTGGTCAATTTGAGCGAAGGCGTTGTCGATTTTCAGGTTTTCTGTTGACCTCAGGATTTTCCTACCAGGTTGGATTTTCCCAGATTCCTTCAGTTTCCCAGAAATGTGCTAGTGTTCAGAGTTTTACGCTCTTCGTGGAATTCCGATCCAGCCGGATTTTTCTAAATTCTCTGCTATGCTTTGTGGAATTTAAGAAATTGGATAAAATGGATGATTCTAATGATAAATTCTTATATTTGCATGCTTTAATTTGGTAAATTTCACTGTTGTATGCTACTTTTGTTCATTTTAGTAATCTATTGTTGATATTGGTGCCTCATCGAGAGAATCTTCCTGGTTCAAAATTTTTTGAAATTCTTTCCAAATTGGTTTTCCCAAGTTAGCTTGAAATCCTAAACTTCTTAGTTTTGATGCCTAATGGCTAATTTAATGGTTTTATCATGATTTTAAGCTAACACTTGGATGAAAATGTTGTCGACATTTGGATTCTCACATTGGTGTTTGATGGATGCAGGCTGAGTCTAGCAAGGCAGTGGCTGGAAAGGCTAAGAGACACAGAGGGATCATCCATCTCTAAGGCAGAAAGAGTGAAGTTGTACGTAAAGAGTAGGATTCCTGAGGGCAAGATGACGTCAGTCTGGTTCGAGGTTTCAGATACGAATATGAACACTCTACTACAAAGGACTAAGGCTAACAAGGGATACAATAAACCCACCAGTTGGATGATGCAGCAACCTACAGTGCAATCATTAATGAATATCAATCCAACAAGAGGGACTAAGACAATACGATGGGACAGATCTGAAGAATAATATCATTGCTATTGAATGGCGAACTAGGGTTTCACCTATGCCACTTGCGGATAGCTTGTAGAGGACGTTCTTGATGACAAAGGGCAGAATGGGACAAGATATGGGCAAAGTGGGGGACGTGGTTAATGCAAAGCTGCATCGAAAGTCATGCTTCCTCATTGTTTTACTTTGCCTCTTCTTCACACGTTTTGGTCCGAGTTATGTGGCAGATCCTGTGTCGATATGGTTGATGCCCTTGCATTTAATGCATGTTTGACTTTGTTCCAAATTCTTCTAGGGCCAACTTGCTCTATGATCGAACACTTTGGATAAAAAAAATGACGTGCCACCATCCACTAACATGTCCTAGGATGTATCCTTCCTACAATGGGCATTATCTTTTGGCAATAGTTTTGATTCTTATCCTTGAAAACACATTCCCTTTTGGTTAGCGGTATTGAAGAACACTAGCTTGTTTGTTTACTTTATCTTTGTCTTTTGACTTATCTTATTGCACTCATTCCAAGGACCTCTTGATGTTATCCGAACAAAGGATTTAGAGAAATAGGAATGGGGAAATGATCGTTATCTTTTGTCTGCTGTGCTTGTTGGATATTCTTGTAAAATAACCTCTGTGAATACTTGCTTTATTTAGGTGTGTACGGAGAGTGTTTTAGATATTTTGTTGACCACATAAGAAGGTTTACCTTCCTATGTTTTGGTCAAAGATGTTTCAAGTACCTAAAATTCACCCTCGTAAGTTTTTTGTATGTTAGGTGCAAACAAGAATACTCCTATCTATTTTGTCAAGTCAAAGTCCATCACACTAGGTACAACGCCATCCTAGTTCTCTATACCTTGATGCATCGTACCATGTGTGTTATCAAACATAAGGAAAATGGCCCTTTGAAAGTCCTAACTCCTCAGCAAGTAGTCATCATCATTTGCATATTCATCACCTTATGTCTTGTTGAAATGTCTTCTCTTCTTTCATCCCTTCTTTCTCTTCACGCTAACAAGGTACTATGATAGTTAATCATCATCATCATCGATCTTGCATCCACAAATCATTAGTATATTGCATAACATATCATATAGGAAACATATGCATTGCATCTTCATCATCATATAAATGTGCTATTATAAGCATTTTTTATAAATAAGCACATCCATTTTTCATCATATTACATCTATTTTTCATCGCATTGCATTCATCACATAAACCATAGCATAAAAATTCATTTGCATAAACATTTCATAAACCATTTCATATTACCATCTACTACATAATCAAACATAATAGGTACGAGAACATTATAGATAATCCATTGCATTATAAGCATACACATTCACATTCACATAAACATCATAAATTCATCTCTCACATTACATTCATTTTGCATAACATAAAACATCATCCTACTACTTTGCATTAACATATCATTTCATATATTACATCACATCACAATAAATGCATCACATACATCTCACAATCATTTAACATGTTTAGGATAGTATATATTTTTTATTCTTAGCATCTTAAAACCATCCCATTTACATCATCAAGGCATATCATATAGAGCATGACCATTGCATTCACATTGCATCATACATAAGCATAAAAACATACATATCAACCATCATTCATCCATATCATATAGAACATCTCATAAATAACCACATCGCAATCATTTCTGCAATTCATTTTATAAATCATTCCATACCATTATAAACATTCAAAGCATAATAGGAACATAAAAAATCCATTACATTAAAAGCGTACATCTATCCATAATCATTTTATAAAAGCATTTATAATCATGATTCACATAACATTTCGCATATACACCATAAATTATCTCCATATCATTTTGCATATTACATCATCCATCTCATATCACATATCATATCATTTGCATCAACATACATAAATCATCATATAAATTGCATCATCATCAAAACATACATATCATCCATCCATATCACATATCATATAAATCCATTTGCATATCATAAATTAACAACATAATATAGATCTATTAATAATGCATACATCATCAGAAAGAAATACATCCATATATATATCGCACAACACCATAACATTATTGCATAGCATACAGAAATAGAACCATCCATAAATTCATAAATAAATGATACACATCACATCATATCAACATCATCATCTCATATATATCATCATCTGGTAACTGTCATAGTACAAAATAATAGGACCACTGTACATGTGTGTCAATAGGTACAAAAAGGCTAAACAGGCTATCAAAAATGAGCCCATATGACATGAAAAATGATATCTCGATCAAAATGAGGCCTAACCCTCATGTCTGCTGCCCTCGCCTCTATCACCATGACCCTTTATCGGTCTGTGGCTAGTCCGCTGTGAGTAATCTGGGGCCCACTCTACTCTAGGTATGGCTTGATGATAATGTAGGCAATAATAGTCTACCTCCTGGATGGCCTCCCTGTAAGAACAAAGAGGCGTTATTCTCTGAGACGAGGAGGCCACCATGCTCTCCAACTATTGTCTTCAGCCCATCTCTATGGCCACCTATAGCTCTACGGCCTACCTCTGTAAAATGGCCTGGTCTCTCTCGGACCTGGCCTAATCCCTCTCCATTGTCAAAGTCTAAACTTGAGCCTACAACTGTGCAATAAGTGCATCTCAAGGATTTGGTTTTCCTATTGGTTGTGCTCGTGCAAGCTGCATGTGAGGCTGATCCTCACCCTCAGCTCGTGGTGGTGCATCTGCCTAATCCTACTGCCTGACTGGCCCTTGGTCCTGATCCTACATGTGTACATCTTCCTGGACCGGCTAAGTTGGAACCTTAACTGGTTGATCCTACCGCTCACCATCTCTTCGTCCTCGTCCTTCCCCTCTACCCCTTGATCTTCGCTGAGCAGAGGGTGCTCCTGGAACTATCAATCGTAGTGGTGGCTGAAACCAATCTCTATAGGCCTATGTCATGCCTGGATCTATGAGCCCCTCATCATATACCCATGGCTGGGCCACCAACTGTCTGAAGTTGTCCACTCCCCCGAAAGCAGGAATGTATCACCCCCACAAACCCTACAATACCGTGCGAGCAAATAAAGCCACATAGCCATCATCTGGTCAGTCCTGTGGCTCACCAAACTGATGTTGGACTCACCCTGGCAGGTATCTCTCGACCATCATATGCTCCTGTCCCTGCATAAAGTGGTTCTAGTAGGTAAAGAATATATGTTGTGCATCGTCGGCCCATCCGGGGCGACCAAGGTATGGGCGCCATGTAAAAACTTTCATATCATCTAGGACCCTCCTCCAATGAGGAATCTCGTACTCGCTCATGTGTGTAAAAGACACACCACCTCTATAGCACCACACTAGGGGATCATCAAGCCCCATCGGCATTGGAATGACTCGCAGCCAAACAATGGTGATGTGCTCCCATGCCCACACGTGAAGAAGCATAACACCTGCTCCAAGTGCTCTACCATCAAGGTAGACATACTCATGTAATTCCCTATAGAGGGAAGCTAGAATAACAAGCCCCCATGCAAAATGGACTGGCCTATCACGAACCATCCGCTCCCAACATAGCCCCCAACAGGACTGAAATATCAGCCTCGTCGATTTGGGGCAACGAGACCTGAGATGATCGCTACAACCACTAGACAGAATGGTGATGTGAGTGTCCTATGGCACTCCAGCTCAACCTGGCCCTCACAAAACATAACCTCATATGTGGTTAGGACTACATGGTAGGCATCCCATCTGGCATCCATATCAAAAATAACTCGCCGACCATGAATCGACAATCTAAGAATGTGCCACACATCCTCTAAGGTGACGATGGCCTCGCCAATAGGAAGGTGGAAGGATGAGGTCTCATTGTGCCATCTCTCGGCAAGTGCTGACATCATCCCAAGGTGGGTCCGCACAGGTGTTGCATAAGCAATGTACCATAATCCCATGTCTCACAGCCGATCCTACTCCCTGTCACTTAGGTCTCGCAGGTAACTGAAAGTCTCCTGCGATCTGTGCTCCCAAGAATAGAGCTCCCTCGCCACATCCTACATTAGGGAAGGTTTCCATGTTAAAATTTTTAAGAAATTTTATTCCAAGCGTCCAAAAAACTAGCCCAGCATCGCTATCTGTGAAGGCATCACAGTTTGAAAGTTGCAAACTATGATGCTGGGATAGCCAAAGTCTTAAATAGCACCATCGCGGTGCACTTTTCTAAAAAGCGGCATAGTTTGGCAAGGAATCTAGTCTAAAAGTCCGCCGCCGCATCGCACTTTTAAATGCCCCCGCTGGAGATAGCATGAGCATCAGAGTTTGAAGTTTGTTTCCACCGCCATGGTGCATTCTACGATGGCAAACCAGTTTGGACCACTGAGCGGTGCAGTTTGAAATTTGAGCAGCGCTATATAGCACCACTGCAAAGAAGCTAAATTTAAAAGCATTAAATAAGCAAGAAAAATGAAAAACGAAGCTCAAGTAAGGATCACTTACTGGTGCCCCAATGTCAGGAGGTCACTAGTATGTCTGTACTTGATCAGAAATATGCATCGGGAGCTGTCGTTGTGCCATCTCGTCAAAGTATTAGAGCTCAAATCGCAAAATTGCTAGAAGGCTATGTGTGAAAATGAATCAAAAGTGACCCCTCGGGGCCTTTTTAAGCCTGAAAATTAGGGTTTTTCCACCCTGTTTGGCTATCTTGCTAGGATATTGAGCTCTTAAACTTTTTTTTGATCTAGTTGAGACCTGTTTTACATCATTTTATTGTGTTTACACACGTTTTTGGCCTCCTGGAGCCTTTTTGGACCTCTCGGGCACCTTGTCCTCTTTTTTCGCAAGATCACCCGAAAATCAAAATTTTCGTCCAATCTCTCGAGGGGGCAATATATTACCATAATTTCCTTCACCAAGGTAGCAAGGAGGAAAATTTCTTAAATTAAAAAAATGTTGGCTTTGATCAAGACCGTTTATTCTTTAAACCAACGTAACAAGTGCATTGCTTCAAAGAGGGGCAAAATGTAGACACGTAAAATGTATTGATTGACATTGGACATCTGATCCTGACCACTAACATCGCATCATCCTGAATCATCCTTCGGTCTAACCATTTTATCAAATTCCTTTATTTGATTAAATTCATCAATATTTCTCTCTTAATTAAATAAATCAATTATCTAATTAAGTCATCCTTTCTCAATAATTAAATTAACCAGTCTGATCTAATTATCAATATTTAATTAATAATTAATTTTATTTGATTAAATATCTAAAGTCTATCTATTAAATTAAATAAATTAAAACCTTTTTTAATTTAATCTAACATCATCTCTTTTAATTAAATAAATCAAAAGTCTTTATTTAATTAATCCTTTATCATATTCTTCTCATATTTAATTTAAATCAATCCATAAATTTAAGCCTAATAGGTCACATCATTTAATCCCTTCATTAAATTAATTAACCTTGATTAATTTAATCTCTTCTCATGTCCCATCCTCCATCTTTTGCCACTTGCACACGAAAATAGAGTTATTTGATTTATTAAATCTCTATTTTCTTCAACAAGGCATCTTTTAAGGAATATTCCTCAAATTTAAATTCAAAATCCAAGTGGACTTTGTCCTTCCAACAAGGCATTTACTCCACCTGCAAAGTCATTTTTCCTTGAGCCAAGTGGCATTCAATGAAGCTTCTTTCCCTCTTACATGTTATTTCAACAATTTCAAAATTCAAATATATGCATTTATTGACACATTCTTCAAAACTTGCACATCCTCCATCCATTCACATTTGGACAAGTGGAACCTTGCCATTGAATGAAAGATAGTCCCACATTTCTCTATTTTTGGCATTCTTTCAACTTGGCATTCTATAAATAAGAGGCTAATCTCCTCATTTTAGCATCCACAACTTGAGTAAACTTACTATACTCAAATCTTTAGCAAATTTCATCCATGCCATTGAGTTTATAGCTAGGTTATGCATATTTTCATCTTGGATCACTCATCACTTTTCATCAAAGTGGATCAACTTTCATCACCAAATCACCATTGGATCATTGGAGGTGGGAAAGGGCCAATTTTCACATCAAATTGGCCCACCAATTCCCTGAAGAGATTAAGAGTTAACCTTGCATTAGAATAGGATTTGATATGTTTTAAGTTTCTTGTGTTGTTCATCTCATTTCCTTTCCCTTTTGCAATCTAAATGAATTTCTTGAGGAATCTATATTCTAGCTTGCATTCGATCTAATTTGTTGTGTGTTTCTTGTGTTATTGTAGGTTTGGGATCTAGGTTCACAAGGACAATATTTATCTTTTGAGTTTTAAATTGATTTCTACAAAATCAATAAAAACAAACCCTAAGCATATCCTATGAATTCTTTTATTTTCACTAAGGCAAGGCATTTGAAAAAATAAAAAAACCTTAAGGCTTTTAAGACTTTGTAAAATATTTAAATGCCTAACCTGAAAACTTAGGCAAATGATATTTAATAAACCCTAGCAAATGGTCGACCAAAGCAATGAAGATTTTGGCCACCATACATTTGACATAGGAGTTTGATATTTTTAAAACAATGCAAATATTCCCTAAGTTCAAATTATGGTTGAGGGATCAAAACAAAGACCCTAAAAATTGGCCTCATTTCATTTTCTCATTGCATTTTAAAATGCTCTCTACAAGAGCTACCGCCACCATGGAGAGCTAGGGTTTTTTGAGCAAAAACAATGTGAAATCTTGGCCCATCGACCTTTCTGTGAGTCGAATATACATCAACAGGCGAGAGTAAGCTATCCTAAAGCCATTTCATGGCTTCTCTTCTCCATTTTTTGACAATCTTTTGGCCTTTAGGCCATGGAATGATACATCCCCTGATGTTTTGCTTGTGTTTGCTTTACTTCATGTTGATCTCTCCCATTCAACTGCCATGAGAGACTTGTTTGAGGCATTATATGAAGCTCTCTTGGAGCTCTGTCATGGCTCAGTCGTGAGCTTATGAGGCTCCTCTACAAACACATGATGGTAAGTCCATTCCACATTTATTTTCCTTGCATTCTTCTTATTTCGTAGTTGGTAAAATGCTTGACTTGAGATCCATTATTCTTTTAACTCCTGCAGTGTACCTATGCCTCCATGGTTGAGGCTATTATACTACTTTCTAACGCATTTTACAAGGAAAATTTCCATTTTTCATATGATCGCCTTATATTTGATATTTGATGGAAAACCCTAAGCGATTTTGGACTTCTGCATTTGGATTTCTCTGTATAAACCCAGAGAAATATGCTCTGCTTCTCATGAAGAAAACCCAGATGGGTTTCAAGATTCTATGTAACTTCTATTACATTTTTCTGAAGGGTTTTACATTTTGCTCATTTTTGGGTTCGACCCATGATGTAAAAAAAATGATACTTTTACCTTATGGGTTTCTGGATCTCAATGGTTGTGGCTAATACTTGTTATTTCCTTCATTTTGAAGAGCTTTTAAAAGCTTGAAATTGTGCATTTTGAATGCATTTGTATTTGAACATGAAACCCCAACATGGGTATTCCATATTTCAAAGGAAATTTGCATTTAAAGTTAAAAACCCCATGTGGGTATTGTGTATTTCTCCACTTGAAACCTCCAAAGTTGAAATAATATCTTCATTTGAGCTTAAACAAAGTGCATAAAATGGCACATTCATACTTTCATTATCTCCTTTATTGTAATAAAAACTAGGACAATACTACTTGTTTTATCTTGCACTTCCTGTAGCAACTCTCAAATGGCACAAGGAAAACAACCAAGTCAAAATGTACAATGCTCTGATAGATAACTTGTAAGCTTTTCCTTTCATTCCACACACCTGTATACTCATTGACTATTGATGGCATATGATGGCTCTTTATTCTGCTCACAACTATGAATAAATCTTCTTTGACATCTTTGTCCAGTCAGTTCAGAATGCAACACCTGGCATACATGTCACAAACATCCTATTGTTAAAACACCATATCACTAACAACCATTAAAAGACTTTGGCAATGACAACTTATGTATGGCTGCTCCATGTACTTGTTTTCTTTCAAATACATTTTTTAATTGATGCATTCACTTCATTTCATGTAACATCTGCATTTAGCCATTATGATACTCCTGTAGGTTACTTTGATGCTTGTTATCACTCATTCCATATACTTGAATGCTTTAGAAAAATTGCATCCTCAGCTCAACATTCTCATGAAATAAAGCAATGTAATTTTCTCTATGTCCATGTGTTCACAACTTGCCCATGATCATAATCAGGTTTGGCTTCTCTGGTAATGAGAACCTGAAGCTCCTCTATTTGCTTCTATTATTTATTAATGTTCTATTAATGAGGTCTTATGTATGCCTATTCACTATCACCATTTATGAACATGAAAACACTTACTGCACCAGAAAAGAACATCTTGAACAACATGAATATATATGAAGAAACATCATATGGCAGCAAAACATGCAATCAATTTGACAATATTAAAACTTTTCAATATGGAAATTGATGCATTTCATTTGATTATGTATCTAAATTGAGCTCTTTGTTTACTCATGATTTCATTTCATTGCTTCTTGGACTTGAAAGTTATGTGTGAACAAAGAGCTTGATTTTTTTTATAGTTGAAATCTGTTTCACTCCTTAACTGGCTCATATGAGCATGATGATTGTATTTCCTTAGCCCAATTTGTATGTTGAGGGGCAGCATGTCGAGCTCTACCTTTGTGGGAGCCCGTTTTACTCCACATGTTTTATGTCTTCATGAAATTATTAGCTACATGAATTTTCCTATACCTACATAAGAAAAAATAATGTTAGCATAAAATAATGAAGTTTAAAAGGTTCCATGATGTGACATTTCATTTTCAGGCTCTTATTACTGCACTCTTCATTTTTAGTTGATTCCATGCATTTCAAGGAATGAATTATATCTCTGTTGGTAGAGCATGTAGTGTAACTCATATCCAAAGCTCTAAGAGGACTTTCTCATTCTTTTGTAGGTACACTCAGAATCGGAAGCAGGATAGAGCAAGCTGCAAGAACATCAACTAAAGATTGAGAAACAGGCAATGATGGATATGTCTTACGTTATTTGCTTCTTACTTTTTAACCTTCAGTTGTATAATTCATTTCGTGCAATGAATTGTGTTAGCTATCTCCACAACTTGTGTGGATCCTTTAATTTCTCTTTTCATTCCATTCTAAAAAGAAATGCATCAAAATTCAAATTTGTACAATCATTTGTATTCGCAAACAAATGAAATATTGTAATGTGAATAAGCATTGTGAAATAAATGAAAGCAATTGTTATGCTTAATCATTTGTATATTATGTCTTGTACTTCATTTGTGCTACAAAGCACTGAGTAAGCTTTTGAAATTCCGTTCACTAAAACAATTGCATAATTGGAACTTGATAAATCCGATGTAAATAGCAATTTAAGCACATGCAAAAATTAACTAAACTTTCACTTTAAAATAAAACAAACTAATCAGCTCTGCCAATTGAGTTGTAGTAAAAATTGGTAATAGGGACAATGCAACATGTTAGGGGAATTTAGGCCTCCCTTCCATGTTGACCCAATTTTTTATTTTGTCTTCATGTGCCTTCTTCACATGGCCTGGTATAGTAGGCGGTTGATGAAAGTTCATTTATATACTATTATATATATTTATCTATATTTATGAGCAGCTCTTACCCTAAAGTATCATATCACCCCTGTCTCTTGTTTGTTATATTATTATCTTTTCTTGCATCTTGCTCTTTTCTTTTTGTTTTTTCATGATGTTTTGGTGCTCGTGTGTTGTCCTTCGTGTGTGTGACAACATTACCATGGTTATATCTCGCTATGTTCCGCAAGCCACAACATCACTTTTTCATTATTGCTTTTCTCTCCTTAGGATGTCACGTGCCTTTGTGTTTGGCATGCACCATCCTAAGGGGAGGAACTCACACTACTTTGATTTTTGGAAAATGCATTCAGTGGCCAACAGATTTTTTCTTGAAAATATTTTCAAAATATTTTTCAAAAAATCACATTCCTCAACAGGGACCCCTAGCAAAATACTTTTCCTTCATCATGGGTTCATAAAGAAAGAATTTGAAAAACTCTCTAAGGAGGGAGCATCTTCTCCTGTGGATAAATTTTTTACTTTCCCCTTGCAAGGAGGCTTTATTCCTTTTGAATTCTTTGATGAAGTGAAATATTCCAAAAGGATTCCTTGATGTTGAATTGATTTGCAAAAAATACTATTGCACTTTCAAATAGTGTGTCCCTTGAGTGGACCCCTTTGGTTCCTAAGGGACCCCTTTGAAATATCATCCTTCAGTTATTGACTATTTCCTTGCTTTTCTATGTGGGTTTTTTTTCTAACATGTTTTATCTACAGATTAACATGTTGATTTGCAGGTGCGCCTATGAAGTTACTTTCCAATTTGACTCTGTGGAGTCCCCTCACAACATGCTTCCTTTAGGAGTGAGTACCTGGGGGCACCTTTTTTGTAGGTTTGAGGACCTGTGAAGCGCTTACATCCTACAATATTTTTCCATCGTTGGTATATGGGACTTTGGTGCACTTTATTCAAATCTCCTCAGGAGAGAGTACCTATGGAGCCATTTTCCTACCCTGTGCTTTCAAGCTCACCAGATTATGGTTTGCTTCCTCGAAGGTTTAGGTACGTTTCTAAACTCTTTTCATCTACTTTACCAAACACTCATTGGAACTCATGTTCACTAAAGTGGGGGGGAAATGTATAGGAGTGAATTTTCACCCCTCTTGCAAATTCCCCTTTTACATCCTTCACCTTAGAAAAATCAAACCGACCATGTAATTCCACATCCTCATTTCAAACTCCATTCACTTGGTGCTTGTTTTTAGTGTTGGTGGCATAATTTCTATCAAGAATGCACATGTGACATGAGGACATCTACACAATGCATTGTTGATCTAACAGGATTCCTTCTTTTGGAATTTGCAGAGGCATTACATTCTCCATTTTTGATGAAATGTAACGCCCCTATGCTTTCCTGTTGACCTTTGACTGGCTCTTTCCCTCCCAATTCATCCTAAAATTCCTATCTTTCATTTTCATTCCATCTTCTTGACATTCTACACATCCTCTACACAATTATTCAATCTTGCTTCACATTCTTGGAACTTTTGCTCCATTTTCTTGCAACTCCAAGCTACTAGCCGCACTATCAACTCTTTCAATAATCACAATATTCTTCACATCTACCATAGAAGCTGCAACTTGGTGTCTTGCAAGACTACTTTCGGTGTCGATGTGGCCACGTCAACTTTTCCACAGTTGTATACTTGCATTCCTCTCTCATTGGCCTTGAGTGCCTTTGGTCAAGGGTGGTATTACTTCCTTACTATTACTTTGTTGGATTTGAGTAGCATAGTGTTTCTTGTAATGTTCGGTATTTTACTTTACAGCATAATTTCTTTATTGCATTTCTACTCCTTTATCTATCTGGTTGTCCATGGAGGTGGAAACACGAAAATGGGGGTTTGACTGCAGCAAGCCCTGAAATAGCCCCAACATTTTTCCTTTCTTTATTATGTGTAGGTACACATTCATGTGGAGCTTGTTGGTGAACTAGACTCTTCATGAGTTGCATTCCCTCCTTTCTTATTCTTATCGTTTTCATAGCATTTCTCTCATTATTTTATTTATTATATCATTTAGTGTCTTAGTTATCATTTAAAACATCTTCAACTGACTTGTCAATAGGCTTCTTGCACTTTTCACTTTCCTTTTACACTTTCTATATCCATATGGAAACCAATGCACCTGTGAGACACCAATGCACCACACTGTCATCCCTGATCTAAACTATTATCCTTTGGCAAAGAGTTGTTTGAGGTACAATTTAGGTTCTAGAAACTTTCTCGTTTAGTCCCGCTAAAACTCTCGGGTTAGCAGAGTGACAAAAGTACTGAGAGTGCTCTTCAATCTCTATCCCTAGCATAAATTACTTGTCCAACTTGAGGTAGAATAGGGTAGCCTTATACTCTCGACTCTTTGTGACCTGGAGCCTTGGTGTGGTTGGTCCCCCTCCTCTACAATTGGAAAGGATGACTATGGATTATTTTTTCTCTCTTAGTATTTGTCAAACCCTAACCTTCATACCAATTTCCAGGAGCTAGTTGAACAAAAGTTTGTGTAAGTCCTTTGGAAATTTCATTACTTCTCTATGTTGTTACTAAGAAAGAAGAATCAAATTTAATCTAGGTGCATTACCACCCTTTATTTTACTTATTATCTCTCCCTTCTCTCCTACAATTGATAGATGAGGACTAGCTTTTGTGTTGTTCAATGTTGAGTTGGATCAACACTTCAGTATCTAGATTAGAGAGAAATTCAACCTTCTTTAAAGGTTTGATCTTCACTGAAAGGGTTCAATGGCCTCATCACTCACATTTAGCATCAATTTCCTCAAATTATGATTACAATCAATTCCTTCAATTCCTTCTCCTATTGGGCCTATAGAACTTTATTTCTTAACTGAACCTTAGCTGGTTCCTCCTTATTTTCTTGCAATTCTATTTTTCCTGCAAAACCAATAATTATGGAGCTTTCTAGGTGTTACCTTAATTTTGATGCCCCTCTAAAATTGTGAAATCCTTTACAAGTGGCCATTGTCACATAGTTTTGAATGTAAACTTGGCTTTTAAAACCTTATCAGGTTACAAATTGGTTGTCACAACTTGATCTTTTCTCAACAATCTCATGAATGTGAAATTTAAGTAATATCTTTCATTGGCCCTTTTCTAATTTCTTGAAACTTTTTCAACACATAAAATGGTTCTCACAATATTTCCAAGCACCAACATCAAAAGAGAAGAGTTAAGTGCTCAATCATATTTTTGGAGTTTTGAAACTTTATGTAGGTTTCAAAACATTTTTCGAGCTTCAATAAGGTTTTGAAAACCTTATTTTTACTTGAGTGTATATTGTCCCTAGCTTTATAAAGTAAATTTCATTTTCAAAAGGGTGTTGTTTCTAAAAAACAAAATAAATTGAATATTAAAATGAGCATTTTGAAACTTTATGTTGGTTTTGAAACCTTTGTCAAGTCCCAACAAGGTTCTCAAAACCATGACTATAGCCAAAGAATTTTACATTTTGAAGGTTGTACCCTTCGAAGGATGTTTTGATAAATAATTCTTGAAATATGATAAAGACTTCAAAACCTTTGTTGGACTCCAACAAGGTTATCAAAACTGATCAATTCTTTGAAAATCTTGCATGGTCGTTCCTATTTAAAATTTCAAAAAAAAAACTAGTCATAATATGGGAAAGCTTACACGTGCCAATATGAAGGGATTCATTAATACCCACCTACTACTTTCAAACATTGATTGCAAGCTCCTATATATGAATTCATATTGCTTAATGAATTCATTTTAACATGCACTTGGAGGTAGATTTTGTAGATGATGGAAGAGAAAAATTGCAGAAGAATTTGAGTAGTATTCTTTGCAGAACTAGAGCTCAATACAAAGGTATAGTGGTTTTCTTCTTGAGCCTTATCTTGTCATAGAATAAATTGATGGAAATTCTAGTCAATTTGGAGAATTGAGTGTTGTTTAAACAACTCATGTAAGTAAATTTAACCACTCTTGGACATGAATTTCATCTGCACTCACTTGAATCTTCTTCATAATAAAGTTTAAGTATCTGGGCTATGAGCATTTATCGGTGTGATGCCAAAAAATGTATAGTTGGACATTTTTACACTCACTTGAGTCTCTCTCATGGACTTTGGCTTGATTTTTCCTAGATTTAATGTTGTAATGTGGTCAACACATTCACATTAGGTCTTGGACCCTTGTGAATCATTAAGATTTCTAAGATGTCTTGTAAAAGTGTTGTGAAGCATTGTAACCCACTTTCACACTTTTCTAGGACCCTTTCATTATAATTCACTTAAATAACCCATTTTCATCACTAACCAAGTCTTATTTCAAAGTTTTGTAAAGAGTTGTAACAAACTCTCATGCTTTTCTAGGCTTGTCATCACTAATTTGACCCTTTCTTATGTTTAAATAGCCCCTTAATACACTTTCCAACCCTACTTAAGTGTATTTTTTAGAATATTCCCATTAAACAACATTAAATACACTTTAATTCCTGACACCTAGTAAAATTTCCCTGGTGGGACCAAGTCGCCACTTGGGGTGACTTAGTCCCACTAGGCACAAAAATAAAAATAATTTTAATTTTTTGATAGGATTTTATTCTCTTAACCTTAAGGTCGGCCTGTGATGTGTTATTTTTGGGAAATATTGTAAAATCAAGTATAAATAAAGGGTTTCCCCCTCATTTTTCATCTCCTACAATCTTCTAATCCCCATTCATTAATCAAGCAATCCACTCATTTACTTAATCATTCTCAAGCATTCTAAGCTTCATCAAGCATCCATTGGAGCATCTTCTTGCATATCTTCAGATTTCAACATCAAGGGTTTGGTGAGTTGTGAAATTGCATTTTGTTCATTCATCACTCTCTTTCTATTTCATTTCATTCTATATGATTTGATTACCAAATTGGGGTTTGACCAAGGCAAACTGGGCTATTCTCTAACCCTTAACCCTTTTTCCCCTCTTTGCATGTGTGTTTTGCAGGTCTTGTTTGCAGATGTTTCAAAGAGCAAGGTGCTAAAAATGTGTTTTCAACTCATCAAAGTCATTCAAGTCAACAAATCCCTAATTGAAGCTTGGAGACCTCTTTCAGCCCATTTTTTGTAGAATTTGAACCGGACACCTGTCAGGAAGGGAAGTGCAGACCGAAAGCTACATATTCCTACCCCGAATTTCTTGAGATTCCCAGGTGGAATAATTCACCATCTATGGAGAATTAGTCCTACTGCCAGGCCTGAAAAAGTGATTTTTACATTTCTAAGTACCCATTTGGCAAAAACCTGTTTTGGCAGAATCTCCCTAAAATAGGACTAAGTCGCCCAGCTTGGCGTAAGTGTCCCAGTTGGCTTCAATAGCAAAATCTGGAGGATTCCAAAGCCTCTCTAAATCACATTTTAGTTTCCAAGTGCACCTCTCCAATCTTGTTCATTTATGTTATTGTTTACTTGCATTCTTAGGTCATTTTGCATACATCACTATGTTTTCAAACAACTTGCATATCTTAGGTTTTACATTAATATTCATTATCTTTTATCAGTTATTTGCATTCAGGACATTGCATTTAGACATATTTCAATCATGTACTAGCATTAGTCTTTAGTGAACCTCCAAGTTTTTGTGGAATTCCTTTTTCCTTTAAGGTGAAAAACCCTAGAAGTGTAAGAGAGAACCCTCCTACAAAAATTTGCAGTTCATTTTGGTGAACCCGACTTTTGAACATCTTACTTCTAATTTTAAGTGCTTCCTAGGAATACCTAGCATCAACATTGCATTAGATTTGCATTGTTTAATCTGCATCCTAGGGTTTTAAAAATTGCATTAGTGAAAATCTCATCTAGCTTGCATTTTTGCACTAGATTTCATTAAAATTTCCAAAAAATTTGTATTTTCACACTGTAGATGCATCTGAAAATCTGAAAAACATAAAATTTCATTCAAAATTTCTAAAAAATCACAAAAAAATCACTACTGGGACTAATTCGCCACACATGGTGACTTAGTCCTTATGCACATTTTGCACATAAATTTTTGTCATTTTCAGAGCCTTTTTTGCATTTGTATTTTTTATTAGTGTGCATTCCTGTTACAGTTTCCAGAATTATAGTTATTAGCATTTTATTTCTCTTAGTTTACATTGCATTTTCATCCACCTACATTTAGAAACCTTTGCATGAGTGTTTGGTGTCCTATTGCTAATACCTTAGTGAGAAGAAGAGCTCATGAGTCATGTTATCCCATGATAATACACTCATTGTGGATCTTGGATTGTCTAAAGCTTCCACTCCTATTATTGAAACTAGCACACTAGGCATCGACACTACCTTTAGCAATGCTTCGCCTTCCAATAACATGCAAATTGACACACAAAATGATCACATTCTGCAAGACAAAATAATTAGCATTCATAAGGACTTAACACATCTTCAACATAACATGTGTCTTGAAAACATTTTAACCACTACAATTCCTGCAATAGATAACATCCATCACCTGCTTGAATGTGACGAAGGCCTAGACATTATGAAACAAATAGTTGAGATATACCATAAACATGTTCCTTCCATCTCTAGTACATCTCAATTAGAAATCACTATAGTTACCCAAGGAGGACCTAACACTCCTCCCTCCAGAGTAGCATCTATACCTACCTATACCACTCCCCAAGTCCCAACAACAATGCAACAGGTTAGCAATGTGATTCCTTCCTCAACTATTCATGCTAGCATTCCTAATTATTATGTGGCATCGCATGTTCTCTCCTCTTCCACCATACCATCTATAAGCATTCCATTCACTTTCCCTACCACTACATACACTCCATCACCACTTTCCCTTCCCCCTCATACCACTTACACTGACCCTCTCATAACACAACTTTTCCAAATTGTTTTCTCCATGCAAAAACAAATATCCACCATAAACCAAAACCAGAATGGACCACCCACCTATTATGTTCATAGCATCCCACTATCTCTAGAAATATTACCAACACCGATGCCACAAGGAATAGAGATGCCTATATTTGAGAAATATGGAGGGAAGGGAGATCCTTCTAACCATGTTAATGCTTACACCGCCTTATGTAGTGACTTTTTCCTTGATGACAAACTATTATCAAAACTATTTCATAGGACTTTAAAAGACACTTCCTTGGAATGGTTTTCATCCTTACCAAATAATTCAATTCTTTCATTTAATGAACTCGTTGATGCATTTATAAATCATTTCGAAGTGCATATGACCCCAAAGAAGAACATGGCCAATTTGATGAGATGCAAACAACATGAAGAAGAAAAGATAATTGATTTTATCTCACAATATCAATCACTTTACTCTCAAATCAATGTCAAGATTCCCAATCCACATCTTCAAAAGATGTTTATAGAAAACGTGCAAACTAAACTTTAGGACAAACTCACCATGATGAAATTTCCCTCTTTTATGCACTTGTGTACCACCTTTTGTCATTATCACAATTCGGTTTGTAGTTGTGATGCAAAGTCCACTTCTAACTAAGCTGAAAAATCTAAACATGCCACTTTACAAAATTCACAACCATTTTGAAAAAAAAAAAAGGGTTCTTACAGTTTAACCCCCCCCCAAAAAAAAACCAACTCAACCCATCAACAAACAATTAGTAGCCATTAAAGCCATGATACCTTATAGTTATGAAGATCTGAAAAGATAGTTTACAGCTTTACTAGAAACTCTTCATAACATAATGTCCCAAATTTTACAGCAACAAATGATTACTTTACCTACTGTTAAACCACTTGATCCTACTCAGCCTTTACCTCCAAACTTTAAACCCAACGCCTAGTGTCATTATCATAGACAAAATGGACATGACATGGAAAATTTTAAGCGTCTTAAACACCTTGTGTAAGACCTCATTGATTCTATTCGTCTATCCATTATAAATGTTAATATTAAAGGAAATACATCTATTTCCCCACCCAATCAAAATTTGCAAATTTTCACCGATCCAATGCCCAAACATAATGTATCATTTGTCAAAGTTAGCGAAACTCCAAACAATGATGTGATGAATTTTCATACAAATGTTGAACATCTTGATCCTATTTGGCATACCACCACTATTAATCCTATGGATGAAATGGTACGTGTGATAGACATTATCCCTCGTAAGCGCCAACCTAAGAAATCTTTTGATATTACTTTCTCTTCTAAGGAAATACTTCCAAAACTTCCTGATGGTCCTCTTTACATAGTTGGCCATATTTATGATAAGCCCACTAATGGGATATTCATAGATCCCACCTATGGAGAGAATGTGATCATTGAGGAATTTTTGGTATTACATGATCTTTATCAAGATGATTATGATAAACCGAGAGCATGGATAAAAACACACAATGGTTTTTCTTGCCCTCTGATGGGATCGATCATCCTTCCATTACAAATAGGTCCTAAAACAGTGGATGTTACATTCCCCATCCTCCCATAGTTGGACCAATTTCATTTACAGCTAAGCCATCCATGGCTTCGCTCAATGAAAGTTGTCCCTTCGGTCATACACAATTTTTTCAAGTTTCCACTTGACAATGACATATTCACTGTTCACCATAGTGGCTTTAACCCTTTATCTTCTAAAGGAAACTTCTCCTTTGAAGCCTTTTGGCCTGAGCCCATGGAACCTATCACACCTCACAAAGAATTATTTTTCATTGCTTACCAAAAGTTTAAAGCAAAGAAAATTGTAGAATTGTCTCTCTGCAACATGTCCCCATCCACTTCCAACACTCCTATCCTAGATGAAATAATGCTTCAACCTGAACACGAACCCACCCATCAAACTCAACCAACACCAAAAAATTCCCCCACATCGTCTAAATGACCAAGAGATAATGATAACAACTTTGTCATGCCTCCTCATATAAAACAAGTTTATAAAGTAAAGGAGAAAGTGGATAAACAACCTTCCATGGTTTCTTTTGTTCCTCCCCTTAGGGACGACAAGCAACCTATGGTTGATCAACCCGCTCCTTCACAAGAACAACTTGACAATAAAACCAAAAGAAATAGAGGAGCTAGGAAGCATAGGCATAGACAGTGTGCCCTTGCTTGCAAGTTACAAGATGAAGAAAATAAATAAATCAAAATCTGCACTTCACAGAAGCAATGCATGACGACCCTCCTCCCCAATCACAACAAAATTATTCAATACAAAAACCACAACCTGTGATACACCCTTCATTGGAAATTATAATCCATCCGACTGTAATGATTAATCTAGATGATGATGATCAATGAGATCACTAAAATAGACGAAGAGGTGCATAATGATCTAAATACATTATTTTCCTCTTCCATGAGCTTAACTGATAAATCTCCTACAAAGAGTGTAGAACCTAGTGCTTCCACTAGTTCAAAACTTTCTCTTGTCTCTTTAGCTAGTTGTCCTCCCTTGGCACATCATGAACATGATTGGGAGGTGAATGAATTTCTTGATTGTTGACTCACATTTTCCTTAATAGCCTTTTGCATTTTCTTTTTTTTCTTTTTCTTTTGTGTGTTTGTATGTGCGTATCGTGTTCCCCCGTGATGTGTTGTTTGATGTTCTCTCTTTGTGACATTCCTCTATTTGTACACCTTCATTCTTCTATATGTTTTACATTGCTTTCACCTTTTTTCTTTCACTTTTTTTTTCCTTTTAGGGATGACGCAAGGCATTGAGACCGAAATGTCTCTTTCATGTTAACCCAAAATGCCCCTTTTCCTTGGCTTTTCTTTTGTCTTTTTGCTTGTGTTTTCCTTTTGGGGATGACGTAAGGCATTGAGACAGAAATTTCTCTCATGTTGACCCAAAAGATTTTCATTTTTCTTTCTCTTTTTCATTTTCATTTGCTTTTGTTTTCCTTTTAGGGATGACGCAAGGCATTGAGACCGAAATGTCTCCTTCATGTTAACCCAAAAGCTTTTTCATTTTCTTTTTCCTTTTCTTTTGTCTTTGATTGTGTTTTCCTTTTGGAGATGCCACAAAGTATCAAGACATACTATGTCTCTTCCATGTTGACCCAAACATATCTTTCTTTTTCTTTGTTTTTTCCCTCTTTGTGTCATTCTTCCAGTTCTATGTATTCGGGGAATGATGATAGTTCTCAGCTCTTACAAAACATTGCAGCAAAGAACATACTAACCCCAAATCCATAGATCCCTTATGTGTTTGGTGTTTTCATTTTGGGGCTACCCCTTTATTTTCTTTTTCCTTTCTCACATGACATAGCCTCACTCAGAAACATATGACTTGGCATAAGGGCTTTCCAAGTTGGCTCTCGTGTCTTATTTCTTTTTACATTTGTCATTTGCTACTTTCAAGTAATTGCTCATAGTACGATGTGTAGCAATTCCTTTAAAGTTGGGGCATACATTGGCATTATTCATTTGCATTTTTCTTTTTCTTGATTCTTAGTGTAGCCTTGTTACTTCATACGATGCATTTTGTCACTTTGTGGATGACATTGGGTGTGATTTCCTTCATGAGTGTGATCCCTCTTAGCATTTACATTCCTCTTGGTGGCTTGATGTGATGCACTGCATCCCCTAAGTTGTGAATTTTCTATTCTTTGATTGGTCCTCTCTTGGAGACATTAGACACAATGTTCCCTAAGTTAAAGACCTCACATGAACTAAACAAGAATCCTTTGAACATCTTTTGCATGTTGCATTTTGCATTTTTTATATGGCCACCTTGCATAACACAGCTTGCATGCCTATAGTGCCATCACATTTGTTCATGAGCTCCAAGAATACAAATTTTTGCTTGTCCCATAAAGCTCGAAATGAAATTTTCCTTTGTGGCACCTTATTAAAGTTATCAGGAGGTATAACTTTGGTATGGTTGAGTGGGAAGCCCATTCTGAGGCATGACTTTTCCCCATAGCCACCTGCATGTGTGTGAGTGCATACCAGCCATGAGTGTATGTTTCTCACCTTTTTGGCCTTCTCACCCAGTAGACAGCCACGAGTTTTGTCACCTCAAAGTGGTTATACATTTTCTTTTTCTCGATGAACAGCCTAGATCTGATCCACAATGGGATGGACAAACGATCGAACCTTGATCTGACTTTCATTTCTTTCTCCTTATCTCTTTCATTCTTTTTCATCATTCTCTTGTGTGTTCCTTTGTACTTATGATTGGTTTGCTATGGGATCTTGATACTGGGGGCTTGATCATCCCTCTTGATTATTGTTGTCTCATCTCACCAAGCATCAGTGCATTTGGATCCCTCTTGATGTGCATGTTGGGCTACTTTAGTGTGAGTTTGAAGCAAGTTCATCCTCTCACTAAAGTGGGGGATTAATGTGTCACCAAAAAATGTATAGTTGGACATTTTTACGCTCACTTGAGTCTCTCTAATGGACTTTGGATTGAATTTTCCTAGATTTAAAGTTGTGTTGTGGTCAACACATTCACATTAGGTCTTGGACCCTTGTGAATCATTAAAATTTCTAGGATGTCTTGTAAAAGTGTTGTGAAGTGTTGTAACCCACTTTCACACTTTTCTAGGACCCTTTCATTATAATTCACTTAAATAACCCCTTTTTTATCACTTACCAATTCTTATTTCAAAGTGTTGTAAAGAGTTGTAACAAACTCTCACACTTTTCTAGGCTTATGATCACTAATTTGACCCTTTCTTATGTCTAAATGACCCCTTAATATACTTTTTGGCCCTACTTAAGTGCATTTTTTAGAATATTCCCATTAAAAAACATTAAATACACTTTAACCCCCAACACCCAGTAAAATTTCCCTAGTGGGACCAAGTCGCCACCTGGGGTGACTTAGTCCCACTAGGCATAAAAATCAAAATAATTTTAATTTTCTGGCAGAATTTTATTCTCTTAACCTTAAGGTTGGCCTGTGATGTGTTATTTTCAGGAAATATTGTAAAATCAAGTATAAATAAAGGGTTTTCCCCTCATTTTTCATCTCCTACAATCTTCTAATCTACATTCATTATTCAAGCAATCCACTCATTTACTTAATCATTCTCAAGCATTCTAAGCTTTATCAAGCATCCATTGGAGCATCTTCTTGCATATCTACATATTTCAACATCAAGGGTTTGGTGAGTTGTGGCATTTCATGTTGTTCATTCATCATTCTCTTTCTATTTCATTTCATTTTATAGAGTTTGATTACCAAATTGGGGTTTGACCAAGGAAAACCCCTATTCTCTAACCCTTAACCCTTTTTCCCCTCTTTGTATGTGTGTTTTGCAGGTCTTCTATGAAAATTTTTCAAAGAGCAAGGTGTTAAAAATGTTTTTTTAACTCATCAAATTCATTCAAGTCAACAAATCCCTAATTGAAGCTTGGAGACCTCTTTTAGCCTATTTTCTGCGGAATTTGAATCAGACACCTGTCAGGAAGGGAAGTGCAAACGGAAAGCTATAGATTCCTGCCCCAAATTTCCCAAGATTCTCAGGTGGACTAAGTCACCATCTATGGTGAATTAGTCCCACTGCCAGGCCTGACAAGTGATTTTTACATTTCTAAGTACCCATTTGGCAAAAACCTATTCCGGCAGAATCTCCTCGAAACATAACTAAGTCACCCAACTTTGCATAAGTGTTCTAGTTGGCTTCAACAGGAAAATCTGTAGGATTTCAGAGCCTCTCTACATCACATTTTAGTTTCCAGGTGTACCTCTCCAATATTGTTCATTTATGTTATTGTTTACTTGCATTCTTATGTCATTTTGCATACATCACTGTGTTTTCAAACAACTTGCATATCTTAGGTTTTGCATTAATATTCATTATCTTTTATCAGTTCTTTGCATTGAGGACATTAAATTTAGACATATTTCAATCATACTAGCATTATTCTTTAGTGAACCTCCAAGTTTTTGTGGGATATCTTTCTCCTTTTAGGTGAAAAACCCTAGAAGTGTAAGAGAGAACCCTCCTACAAAAATTTGCGGTTCAATCGGGTCTATCAAGTACACTATCGAAAACTGGGGACACCAAGCTACGGCACATAAACCTGAATGAGTTCTAGGAAAGAATTGGGAAAGAGGATAGGCCCTCAATCACTTAGCACTTGATTGAAAGAGGGTTTTTGCAAGTTGCAACATTTCTAGTTGTAGTACAATGCACTAATTTGGTTTTGGAATGTATTAAACATTATAAACTTAGTACAAGAGAGATGAGAACAATCGATAATATACTAGTGATCAAAATTAATTGAGATACGTTTTCCTCATGTTTAAAGTTTCCTGAGAGAAGCATATGCAAACTTCAACTTTACCCTCTCTCACCAACGTTTTTAGGAGAATAAGGGGAGAAATAAAAATTTTATCACTTGGGAGTGGTTTGCTACAATAAAAAAGGGGTAAGTCTAAATTTCCTAAGAATCTACATAAAACCCATTTCACTGATGAAATTTCTGATATAATCATGCTTTTACATAGATTGAAAAGTAACAAAAGAGACCACAATTTTGAAGATTGGATGCATTTCTTCATACAAATAATCATTCATGGTAGGCAGTATCTTGATTTATCTCAATTGATATGTGATAAAATGCACCCAATTATAATTTACTTCCCCCTTCATAAATCATTTTATGTATCTTCATACTTGTTTTATGTTATTTCCTGCACAAGACCATGGCCAGGTTTGAGACTGGTTGAATTCCAAGATGAGGATATTTAGATCTATGATTATTTTGATATGCTCCAGTTGAAGAGAAATTTGAGAAATTTTATGAGGGTGAACAATGTGTTTATGATGAGGATGGTAAGAGAGATCCAAGGAGATATAGGTTTGAGGATATCTCTCAAAGTTGCACAATTAATTAATACCTATGGTATCCATTTCATTCAATTACAAAGGTTCACTTACATTAGAGTTGGGGGTTTTGATGGAATCCCCTAAAAAGTGCCAAAATATGCAAAAGATAAATTTATCTTAATTGAAGTGTGCAGAAAAATTGTAGAAGTGAACAAAAGGTTCCAAGAAAGGAAAAAGGTAGGTACTCAGTTTCCTATCAGCCTTGGTTATTATTCTTGTAATTCAATGTTTGATTCCATTAATATTGAAAGGGACTTGAAAATATATAAAATGAAATTATATGAAAGGAGGTTTCTTTTTTATAGTAATAATTTTGTTAAAGATAATCTACAACTAGGCCTAGTTTCCATCATATCCCACATCTACAAGATTATTCGGCAGATTGTGCAGATGAGTACATGAAGTGTGTAGAAGAAGTTGGATGAGGTTGAATTTAAGTAAAATAGTAAAATTTAGATTAGATTAGAATATCAAAGGCCTGGATGATGATGAGTCTGATTTATTGGACCCAATCTATGTTAGTCATGTGCAAACTTAGTCAGTTGCATCTATAGATTGGAGTATTAGGGAGGTGGAAACTATTGATGAAAAATTGCAATGGTGCTTAGGAGAATGCAAGATTGGCTATCAAAAAAGATTGCAAAGAAAAAAAATTATTCGTCTCCTAAGTTGCAAGACACCTGACATCATGGAGAAAGTAGCCAACCACCTTCATCCTCTAGTATGCAATCACCTATCATTTAGAAAATGACTTCAGGAAAATAGGGAGACAGTGATGAAGATTCCCCAAAGTAAGGTTTACCAGAGAATACTTGTGGAGAAGATGCCCTAGAACAAGCATAAATAAACTAAGATAAATAGGTGACAGAAGAAGAGGAAAAATTAATATATCTTCCTCTCCTTCACAAGCAAGTTTTCATTCTTCTCCTAACTCTCCTCCTCCAAAGGAATGACAAAATTCTCCTAGGGTAGGCCCTACTCCACCATCTTCTCCTAAAGTAAAAACTTCCAATACTCCTCTCAGAATAGTCTTATAGTTCACTTCTCCTGGATCCAAATCTATATCTGCATCTACTCCTACCTCAAGGTTAGAACAAAGTCTGTCCATGAAATGGAAAACGGTCCAACTTAATCTTCCTGACAAAGATTTCATTGGTCAATTGATTCAAAGGACTCCTAAGCCCAAGAAATTAAATACTACATCTAGATTATTGGATGATGACAACACCAATAATATGTATGTGGAAATGGCTAATCCCTCTATACAAAAATATGTAGGACAAGCCACTGCTAGTGATTTTAATATCACTAGAGTTAATGTGGATCCTTCCACTAGGGATGGAGATATGCACAATTTTTAAGTGATAGTTGCCAAGTTGGTAGAAAGAATGGCTAAGGAAAAACAAAGCAAATATGAGTTGAAACATCAGATGAGAGTTTTATTGGATTAATTGAAATCTTTAATAGATCTAGCTCCCCAACCAATTAGCCAAGGAAATGCTACATTTGATCCAACATCTTCCAAAGGAAATGAAGGTAAGTAAGATTCAAGGTTATAAGACCTATGGAAAGGTTACTAAATGCAATGGCATAAAAATTGTACCTAGGTAAATTTCCCATTATTTTACCCTTACCTTAGCCTTACAAGTATGATGATGCAAAAACCCATCGCCTTCATCTTGATCTTCCCATGTGTCTGTATTATTTTTTTTCGGTGGAGGAATTTTTGTCAAGGACACACATGTGCCACACGCCACACTACCATCCTGATAGATTCCCGCATCTAGAATCTGTAGAAATGTTATGCTTCCAAATAGTTTGTGGAGGTAACATCTCCTACCAACTCTTCATCAATGAAAAATGACTCTTTTCCTCCATTTTATCCATTCAAACTTCATTCTATCACTCTCTATTCACTTCTACACTCTCAAGCTCAACCTCTCTCATTTTCTAACACTTCCTGATCATTCTTGCAACACTTCTTGCTTCACTCTCACTCTATCTTGTTGTTACTAGCTTTCTACTTGGTCTCTATAGCATCTATTTGCTTCAACACCATTGTCACTATAGGTTTACAAAGCTCTACCTCCTTGGCATGTTGGTTTCATTTGCTTCCTTCCTCTATCAGCCTTGAGTTCTTATAGCAAGGAAGGTAACAGTATGTCTTTCCATTTATTTGCATCTATCGTATTTTAGGTAGCATTTAGGTTGTCATTGCTCTATACTTCTTGTGTTATTTATATTCTCTCCTATATCATTTTTCTCTATATCATTGTATACTGGTTGTTCGTGGAGGTGGGAACACAAAAATCGGGATCTAAGGTAGACCTCAAAGCATAGCCCAACACTTTTCTTGTTTTATGTGTCTAAGTGCAGGTTTGTCCACTTAGAGCTATAGTTGGAGAACTGGATCGTACATGAGTTGGATCTCTTTCTCTTTCTTTTCCATTTCATCATTAGAATAGCTTTATAAGTATTATTCTTGTTGTACTACCTATTTCTATATTTTCCTATTAAACTGTTAAACTACAAAACTCCAATATCTAGGTCGTAAGTAGACCTTGGGTGTTTTTGGTTGTCACCCGACCCTTTATCCATATAGGATGATAGTGTGTCCCTAAGACTCCAACACGGCACGTTGACGTTTGGTTCCCATGTTTTCATCCTCATACAAAGAGTTATCTAGTTCATAATTTGAGACCCTTGCAATCTGCTCACCTAGTTTTTAAAAAATACCTATCATTAGCAGAAGGGAAACAAAGTCCTATTTTCCCTTCCTTTTCAACATATCTCTTCTTTCTTTACCTATTGATCAATATAAGGTAGTTACAGGTAGTTCATTTTTTAAGTCTCTTCCATGACCTAGGGCCTTGGGGGTGAAAAATCCCCCTACTCTACATTTTTGGTGAACCTGACATGAAGTTCTTGTTTTCATTTCTTCATGTTGGAAATCTCTCTCATGTCGGGTGAGTTACAAATTCATGTGTCATGAAGCTTTATGAGCTTTATGACTCAGTATACAACCTTTAGTCACATGGTTAGAAGGAGGTTGTGACATATAGGAATGGAATCTAAGAAGGTCGTTGGTCCTACTTTTAAGGAAGTAATTTTGAGAATGTCTACTGGGTTCTCTAGACCCTCTGGAGAAGTTGTTACACGTGTTTCTACCCCTCTTGTTTCTCCTTCCACTTTATTTTTGGAGGAAGATGATTCTCTTGAGGTCCCCATAGAGCAACTTCTTTCCCTGGACAAAAGATATAAAATTTGAGAAGTATTTAGAGAAAGAAAAAACTCTTACTAAATCTTCTATGGTTGTTAACAAATTGAGAGCTATGTTGGACAAGGATCAGATAGGTCTATAATTTCTCTAGGGCCTTGCAGACATTATGGACACTCATGTCTTGGCCTACAATCCTAACTTGGGCATTGTCTGAGACCTTGGCTCTAAGACTGTTGAGATACATCTGGAAGTCTCGATGTCTAGGGTGTTAGTATGTATGACTGAGACTAGCCCTTCTATTAACATCACCTATGAACCTTAGCTGACCCCCATTGTTAAAGTAAATAAGGTACCCTTGGGTTCTAGTTTTTCCAATCCTAATGCTCCTATTAGTAGTCTTGGAGCCCATGTTGGTCCTGGTGGAAGGTTCTTTGTTGGTATGGGGGCTAGTGGCTCTGGTAGTTCTAGTGGTGGTTCCATTGGTCCTATTTCATCCTTTGACCCTACTTTAAATGCTTTATTGCAGAATATGGAATATATGCAAAACCAGTTGGCGAACCTTTCTGCAGCTTCTTCTCAACCAATGTTTCAACCTTTCTTTCATCGCAATCCTCTATCTATTGCTATTTTAAAAACTCCTATTCCCTAAGGGATGGAGATTCCAAAATTTGAAAAGTATGGTAGTCGTGGAGACCCCCAAATGCATGTTTCAGCATACAATTCTATGTGCACTGATTTCTTCCAAGTCATGATGATTTAATGGAAAAAAAAATTCCATGATCCCTTAAGAATGTCACCCTTGAGTGGTATTACAATCTACCGGATAATTTTGTCTTTTTGTTTGGTCAGTTAGTGAATCAATTCCTGAGGTAGTTCCAAGCTAACATCAGGCCAAAGATGGATTTCTCTTATTTCATCCAATGCAAGCAAAGGGACCACAAAAAGGTAACTGAATTCATCGCTCACTATCAAGCATTTTTTTCACAAATCTCTTATCCTTTACCTGATTCCAATGTTCAGAAGTTCTTCATCAAGAACTGATAGAAATAGTGGCAACAAAATTTTCCCTTGATGAAGTATCCTTCCTTTGCACATCTATGTGTGGCACTACACAAATATCAACAAATGATCGCTCAGTTTGAGGGTTCATCCTCACACTCCCATTTTGATAACTGATCCATAGTGTCTATTTTTGGTAAGAATAAATCTATTACAAACATGGTCTCTACATATAAAGACAAGGGCCTAGGGCACAATAGGAATTTTACAAAAATATCTAAATCTTATATTATTATTTTAAAAAGTTGTTAAAAGATAAATTTTTGACATTGCAAAAACACCGACCTTTGACCGAGCCATACCTTGAGTGGTACGACACATAGCAATTTTTTCAATTCCACCAAGTGCATGGATATGACACCAAATAATGTGTGCACCTTCATCACGAGATTTAAGATTGCATCAACAATGGGAAGAAACAGAATTCTAATAAATCTATGGACAAGGCTAACAGTGAGTTGCAAATTTATATTGACCTATTTCCCTCTCACTTTGCAAATTTAGTAACACAATATTCTATATCTTCCAAGCTAGTTCCATCTAAGTATGTGAACATGGTCTTGTTCATGCATATCCCTCCTAAAAATGTGAGGGAAATTCCTAATATAACCTTCACCTCACATGTTGTGCCTCTTAATAAGGACCCTTTTAACAAGGAGCCTTCCCCATTATACATTCCTTCTCAAATTAACGAAAAAATGTTGTGACTGGCATCTTAGTTGATCTGACAAGTCTGGTAAATGTGATAACAAAGGAAACTCTATTTATAAACAATTTACATGAGGAGAGATATAAAGAGTCGCAGACAACTCTTTGTACCCATGATGGACTCTCTATCACCCCTATGGGCACTATTTTTTTATCAGTCTTGGTAGGACCCAAGGTTGTTGATGTGTCATTTGTCATGATCCCAGAGTCCAACCTATTTAAAGTTAGGCTAGGCATTACATGGCTAGCCTCTATGAACAGTGTTGCATCTATAGTCCATAAATGCATAAAGTTCCCCAATGAAGGCATCGTGCACGTGGTGCATGGCACTGGCTATAAACCATTGGTTTCACATGGGGGCTTCTCACTGGATCACTTTTGTCCCACCCCAGTCTGACCTCTCCCTCTGAGGAGAGATATTTTATATAAGGCTTATGTTAAATATAAGACTAGGGGCTCTACACCAAATGTTAGCTATCAAATGTCTCCTTATGTTATTTCCATAAAAGCCTCTATGATAGCACAACAGCAAGCTGCCTCTTCTACTCCACCCAAGGGAAATGGGAAGCTTTCTTGTGCTCTAGATCCTTGTCCTTCTATGTCTATGGTTCCATCTACTTCTATTTCTCATCTAGTTGTGACGTCCTCAACCCTCGCTCTTGTTCCTTGTTTGGGAAGTGCGATGGTGCCTACATGGTGGAAAGCAAAGTGTCAAGTTTTTAAACTTCCTATGGTACCCATGGTACCCCAACCCACTATCTATGGTAGGGGTAAGTTTTCGCATGGGGTTTTTCCTATGTCTTGGCCTTTGTGGCCTCCTACTATTCTTCTACCTACCCCTAGGTTAGAGAATGGGAAGATACCCGCCACTGAGGTGCATGTGTTTCTCCTCTTGTGGTTGTTTCTGCTCTTGTGCTTCCTCCTCCTGCTCCTACCCAAGAGACTATTCTTCAGACACTAGAAATGGTTGTGGAGGATACTCATGTGATTGAGTAGTAGCCTCCAATCTCTTCTCAGGTTGTGTCTTCTAGTGCCTATAGCCGACATAATCAGCTTGCCCATGAGCGCAAATGTAGGTGAAAGGCTTTAGCTATAGAGAATTTTTCATTATAGAAGATGGAGAGGGATCCAGTGTTGTCTGTCTCTGCATCCTCTGTCACTATTTTGCTTCCTTCTATTGTTTCTACCTTGTTCCCATCACCTCTATCTTTCTTTCGGCTCTGCTTTTGGGTCCTAATGATGCTCACCCCAAAATGATGCAAGTCTTCATTATTCCCTCTATGTAGCCCCCTCTCTTGATGTCCCTCCCAAACATTACTCCTTTCTCACAGCCCATTGACATGTCAAATATAATGGTGGTGTCTATTACATCTTTGTCTTATTCCTCCTCTACATTTGCTTCTTCTATGGGGATTCCACATCCTCCACTGAAGCACAAGATTGAGGATGACCTCACTATAAGTGGAGGTCAAAAGAAGGGTTCACCTTCTTCGGAACTTGGTTTTATCTTGGCATGTATCATACTTGTGATGAAGGAGACCCCCTCTTCATCAAAGCTATTCATCGTCCCTCTTCCTGAGTTTGATAATGGCTCTTGAGTGTCTCACCCTTCTCCCACTCGGTTGACACATGGCACTCCATTAAAGTGCATGTTTAATTTAGTGGATGACATCTCAACTCTGTCATCATTTTTTTATGAAATCGATGACCTTTTCTTCACAAGAGCTCAATGAAGAAGACCTTGAGGGACCTTCTTCCTTCGCCCTTATTGTAGAAAAGTTGGATGGTACCACCCTTGATATCCCACCCTTGTAGGCCCTACTGATCGATGAGGACTAGGGTGGTACCTCTTCTTTATTTGTAGGTTAGACTTGTGTTGTGTGTTTTTGTTCCCCTATGCTTGTTTTTTTGTGTTTGTGATCTTACCTAGAGGACCCTTGCTACCCTTGTAGATTCTTTGACATATAGGCACAAAAAAATTGTCATGCACTTCTTCTATTTGTATCATCATTCTTCTATGTGTAGTGAAATTTATTTTTGATATTGTGGATGATGCAAAGCATTAGGGGCATTTAGGCCTTCTTCCATGTTAACTCAATTTTTACTTTTACTTTTTCATCATGTGATTTTCTTCATGTTCTAAGAACTTTGGGTATTTTTGACCGTTCATACGTATAACTTATTATATCTATCTATTTGTATCTATGAATAGTTCTAACCTCAAACTCTCAAATCCCCCTATCACTTGATTTCTTCATCTCTATCTTCTTTTTGATGTTGTGGTTCTTATGTGTTGTCCATCGCATGTGTGACAACATATCATGAATACATCTTGTCATGTGTTGCATACCACAACATCTTTGCCTCTCATTTCTTTCCTTAAGATTCTAATGCATCATACACCATCCTAAGGGGGGGCTCTTATGCTATTCTAATTTTCAATAAGGAAAAATCTTTTTAAAAGGATTCCTTGATGTAAAATCTTCTTTAAAATGAATTCCTTAATGAAATAATCCCTTATTGAAATCTCCCATTTCCAAAATTTTATATTCACTCAAGACTCCTAGATGAAATTTTCTTTTGAATAGGATTCCATATGTGGAAGATTCTAAAAACTTTCCTTTGAAAAAGGAGCACTTTTTCTAAAATGAAAGAATCTAAAAACTTTCCTTTGAAAAAGGAGCATTCTTTCCAATGAATTCCTTGATGAAAGATCTTTCAAACTAATGATTCCTTGATGAAAGAATAGCTTTTGGAAGATTTTGTGTCTTTCAAATGGTATTTTCATTCAAAAGGGCCCCTTGGAGTCTTTATTTCTTGAAGGGTTCCCTACTAAAAGAACCCCTATTTGAAAATTTAATTCTAAAAAATGATTCCTCAATGTCTTAATGTCTTGAGGAGGATGCATTTGTGTCTTTTATCTAATATTCAGTATCGTGTGTCTTGGTGTCTAATGCCTTATATCTTGGTGTCTAGCTTGAGGGTAGCTTGACTAGACCCGTATTTGCTAAGACTATCCTACAACATAGTTTGCAATAGCCACAGGCTTATCTATATGATCAGTGTGTGTCTTGTTTCTTTTTATTAGGCTCTATCTTATCATGATGGTTTTTGTCTTCTTTTGTCTTATGAATGTGTTTCTTATGATTATCTCTTTTTCCTAACATGTTTTAATTGCAACCTAACATGTTTGTAGTGAGATTGCACCTAGCTTTGTAGGATCGAAGATACATGTCATCTTTGCATCTTGGTGGAGCTCCCTCTTTCACATCAAGGTACGTCAAATTGAAGATTCACTTCCTCAATGATATTGGTATATTCTCTTCAAACTCTTTCTACTTTACCTTGCATATGCACTAACACATATGCTCGCTAAAATGGGGGGAAAATGTAATGGTATAAATTTTCACCTAGGAAAATTTTGCATTAATTTACCCTTGCCTTAGCCTTACAAGTCTGATGATGCAAAAACCTATTTCCTTCATCCTAATCTTCCCATGTGTCCCTATTATTTTTTTTTGGTGGAGGAATTTTTATCAAGGACGTGCACATGCCATGTTACCATCCTGACAGATTCCTATGTTTGGAATATGTAGAAATGTTACACTTCTTGATTGCTTGCAGAGGTAACGTCTCTTACTGACTCTTGGCCAATGAAAAATGACTCTTTTCCTTCATTTTATCTATTCAAACTTCATTCTATCACTCTCTATTCACTTCTACACTCTCAAGCTCAATCTCTCATTTTCTAACACTTCTTGATCATTCTTGCAACACTTCTTGCTTCACTCTCACTCTATCTTGTTGCTACCAGCTTTCTACTTGGACTCTACAATGTATATTTACTTCAATTCCATCATCACTACAGGTTTACGAAGCTCTACCTCCTTGGTGTGGTGGTTTTATTCACTTCCTCTATCATCCTTGAGTGCTTATATTAAGGAAAGTAACATTGTGTCTTCTATTTATTTGCATCTATCGTCTTGTAGAGTATCATTTAGGTTGTCATTTCTCTCTACTTCTTGTGTTATTTATATTCTCTCTATCATTTTTCTCCATATTGTTGTATATTGGTTATCTGTAGATGTGGGAACACTAAAAGAAGGGTCTGACTGAGGCAGACCTCAAAACATAGCCTAACACTTTTCCTATTTGTGTGTGTGTAGATGCATGTCCATCCACTTGTAGCTATAGATGGAGAACTGGACCAT
This sequence comes from Sequoia sempervirens, assembly GCA_007258455.2. Lineage (NCBI taxonomy): Eukaryota > Viridiplantae > Streptophyta > Pinopsida > Cupressales > Cupressaceae > Sequoia > Sequoia sempervirens. Next base: position 129,606,910 of record VDFB02193867.1, on the reverse strand, counting down.
ACATAAGTTGGATCTCTTTCTCTTTCTTCATCATTTCATCATTAGAATAGCTTTATAAGTATTCTTCTTGTTTTACTGCTTATTTCTTCATTTTCCTATTAAAGTACAAAACTCTAATATCTGGGTCATAAGTAGACCTTGTGTGTTTCTAACTGTCACCCAACCCTCTAGCCATACAGGGTTCCAACACATCTTTGATACCCTTACATTTTTCTCACCTAGTTTTTGAAAATACCTGTCATTAGTATAAGGGAAACAAAATCATGTTTTTCCTTCCTTTTTAGCATGTCTCTTCTTTCTTTACCTATTGATCAATATGAGGTAGTTTAGGGAAATTCAGTGCTTGAGGCTATCCCGTGACCTAAAATCTTGGGGGTGACAAAACCCCCTACTCTACATTGAAGAATGGGCTACTGGTATATTGATTAAAGGAACCAAATTCATCTCTAATATGAAGAAAACATGTAAAGATATCAAAGTTTTGAGGGTTGAGGTTGACAAGGAGATTTTTGCTTCCAAATATGAAGAATTCATTTGGATGAAAACTAATAATGATTTCAATAAAGTCTTTGAAATAGGTACAAATAAATTGATAGGTGAACAAGCTTTACCAAGTTTTGATGACAATAGGTGCTACATGTGGCAAATGAGTATTTAATGGAAGCTCTCATTCATCAAGAAAAACCTATTAGAGAAAAATAAGTTACTCAATGAATGCAATACAATGAGGTTAGAAATCCAAAAAAGCCTTTTGGGTGTTGGAATCCATCTTTGAAAGGAAGGGAATCCTAACGATGAAGATACAGAGATACTGGAAGGAAGATTCAAGGGAATGGTTGAAAGTCTTTGCAACAAATAGGATTTCAGCATAGAGAGCATGAGGAAACTAAGTGGTATAGACCTGGCATTATTTCAATTCAATGGACTTGAAATGATGTACTCAGGGAAGATCGAAGTAGCAAGAGCTAATAAGACTCTGTGGAAATTAAGAACCAAGAATGTGATCATCTCTCAGCACAGTGACATGCCTCCAATGGTAAATGCATTTTATGCCTACCAAGCCAAATTCATCACATCAACCTCCCAGTCATCTCAATGGATTCTCAAAAATATTCCACTTTATCAATAGTTCCTTTATTTATTCAAACATTTCTTATGAAAATTTACATGTTTTATGGAAGTTGAAAAGACTTTATATTTTTTAGTTACTTCAAGAAGCAATCATGCTTGCTTTCTTATACATATGTAATATGATGCTACTGAATGATCTCTCTTAACAATTTTGGAGAAAATAGATTGAAAACTGGAATTCTATGTCTATGAGCATATTATTTTGGGTTATTGAATGAATGAAGTTCATCAACATATGTGTGTTTTGATTAATTTCTCGAATTGGTGCATTTATGTGTGAATGTACATTTTTTTTATTTTCTTGATCCTTCCCAGTTTCTAGATGAACTCTTCTTATGAAATATTTCAGTTTATGATTCATGGAATGCATATTACTCTGTGTGCTAAATGATTTACATGATTAGAGTTTGTTCATTGAGTTTGATGTTTATGGTTGTAAGTAGTGAAAATTAATTTATTGTCTTTCCCATTTTTAGGTTAAAAGAATACCCCTTATTAAATCATAGTTTCTAAAGTTTGTCAATTATCAAAAGAGGGAGTTGTACCTCATAAAGTTTAGAGAGGAACTACTTCTCATTGAAATAGTTTACTCAATTGTTGGTAAACTAATTTACATCTAATTTGGGCAATAGAGTAGAGAATTATATTTTAAAAAGAGGTGCAAAATCTATTAACCAACACTAGGACATGTGGGTAATGTCCACATCTCCTCAAAATCATGCTTTATCATCATCAACCTCAATTCGCCATAAGTGTAGTTCACAAGTACTTTCCCCTTAAGAGAATAAATTAAAAAAATTTACTAAGTATGGATTTTGTGGATGTGTGCCAGCTAATTCCCCACATAGATTTTGATGGAGGATAAAGTATTGCAAGTTGAAGGTTTGCAGGGATCTAGTGGCCATCTACATTTTTGTGTGTTTTCAAGTGAACTGGTTTGAAGGTCAAAAGTGCAATTCAGATGGAGGTTCCCATTCCACACAGTCCTTGATGTCGATCACCCTTTCACGTTACAAGTGTTTTCAAGTGAACTATCTAGAATCAAAGGTGTTTTTGCCATTATTTTTTTAATAATATTTAGTTGGCCCATTGATTCTAATAAAAAGTAAAAGGTAGTAGGATGGCTTTATGAGAATTTTCAATTGAATAGGATAGAAAAAAATGGTTGAAATTTGGTAGGAGACAAAGTTCACGTAGGTGTAGATGGAATTGTTTCTTCTACATGGTTCAACTGGAGGCTTGGATTCTACCAAAGCCAAAATGTTAAAGAGGAGTTGTTGTGGACATTGTTGGAAGTTTGGAGATGTTGAAAGCTTGAGTTTTTTTGTGAGGTGTTTGGGTGTTGTCATTGATTGCAACACCTACTTTCTAGAAAACCATCAACAACAAAACCAACCAACAGGAATACTGCAATAAGCAGTACTCCCCCTAACTAGGACTTCTCCTACAATACTAACACCTGTGTTCTAGATCACTCTCTAAGGTGGAACCAAAAACAGTAACTGAGGCATGCAAAGATGAGAATTGTATCAAAGCAATAAAGGAAGAGTTGGAATAGATATAGAAGAATCTAACTTGGGAATTGGTCCCAAGACCAGCAAATAAGAATGTGATTGGTACTAAGTGGGTATTCTAGAACAAACTAAATGAAGATGGAAAAATTTTCAGGAATAAGATTAGACTTGTGTGTAAGGGTTGTAACTCATAGGTTGAAGGTATATATTTTGAGGAAACTTTTGCTCCAGTTGTAAGAATGGATGCTATCAGGATGTTTTTAGCTTTTGTAGCACATAAAGATTTTAAAGTATATCAAATGGATGTGAAGTCTACATTCTTGAATGGTGAATTAGAAGAAGAGGTATGCATTGAATAACCAAAAGGTTTTTAGTTGTTACAAGATGCAAATATGGTATGCAGATTGAAGAAAGGATTGTATGGATTGAAGCAAGCTCCTCTAGCTTGGTATGCAAGGCTAGATAACTACTTGTTGCAACAAGGATTCAAAAGAGCTACTGTAGATAGCAATCTATATTTCAAAGTTGAAGGAGAAAAAATTTTAATTGTGGCGGTATATGTTGATGGCATAATATTCAAAGGAAATGAAGGTATGTACAAAAGGTTTGTAAAGGAAATGCAAAAAGAATTTGAAATGTCAATGTGTGGGGAGATGAATTTCTTCCTTGGTTTACAGATTAGTCAATCAAAGAAAGGTATATTCATTTAACACAATCTAAGTGTGTTAAAGAAATGTTGAAGAAGTTTAGAATGGATGAATTTAAACTGGTATGTACTCCTATGGTTGCTAGTTGTAAGTTGACCAAGAATGATGAATCTCCTAAGATAGATCAGAGCAAGTATACATCAATGATTGGTGGACTACTATACCTTACTGTTATTAGACCTGATATCATGCATTTAGTTTGTCTTGTAGCTAGATTTCAAGAAGATCCTAGAGAATATCATGTTTTGGTAGTGAAGAGGATAATCAAATATTTGAAGGGTGCTCTAAATTATGGTTTATGGTATCCTAAGGATACTGACTTCTCCTTGAGTGCATATACATATGTTGATTGGTTTGGATGTGCAGATGGCAAGAAAATAAGTGGTGGTGCTTTCTTTCTTGGAAGCAGGTTAGTTTTATGGTTAAGTAAGAAGTAGGATTCAATCTCATTATCTACAATAGAAGCAGAATATATTGCAGCAGTATCATGTTGTACATAGGTGTTGTGGATGAAGCAAACATTGAAGGATATCAAAGTTTCATATGATGAACCTATTCCTATCATGTGTGACAATACAAGTGAAATCAATATTTCAAAGAATCTGGTAATGAATTCAAAAACAAAACATATCTCGATCCAGTATCACTTCTTGAGAGAGAAAGTTGTAGAGAATGAGGTGAAGTTGGACTATGTGCCTACTAAGGATTAGGTTGCTAATATTTTCACAAAGGCTCTTCCAAAAGATACTTTTGAGTATCTTTTCAGGAGAAGTTGAGGGTTATTGCCCCTCTTTCTTTCAACTAGATGCATAAGTATGTGCATATGTCTAAGAAGCATTTCAAGATACATTCTTGGTCCTGGACTGATGTTGAAGGCTACCTCTCAATGGGAGTAGGTAGTAATGGTTGCTAGATAGTGCAGAAAAGTACAGAAAAGTGAGTGCAATTGCTTTTTAGTGTTGCAATAGATGTATCCAGGTGTTTCCCTTTGAATAATATCAAAGGAGGATAACAAATGAGTTCAATACAAGAAAGAGAGTTGGATGAGTTAATGACCCTTTGTCATTGATGTCAAAGGGGGAGAGAGTTAAAGTGGTTGAAAAACCATAAGGGGGGAAAGTTAGAGTGGTTGAAAATCATAGCACAGGAATATATGGTTTGAAGACCATAGGGGGAGGGAGAATTTGAAAAACATGGAGAAAGTTAGTAAAAATGTATGGGAGAGTATTGTCTAAGGAGAAAAGGAGGAGAGTGATCTAGAATGCAGGTGTTGTTGGTGTTACAAGAGAAGAAGTCCCAGTCAGGGGGAGTACTGCTTATTGAAGTATTGATGTTGGTTGCTTTTGTTGGTGATGGTTTTTTAGAAAGTAGGTGTTGCCATCAATGAAAAAGGGGGGATTGTTGAAATTTTTGAGATGTTGGAAGCTTGAGATGTTTGTGAGGTTTTTGGGTGTTTTCATTGATGTCAACCCCTTGTATGAAGAGAGTATTAGAATGTTGTTGGTATTGATGATGTCAACCCCTAGCATTGGAGTTGTTGGAAGCCTAGAGTTGTTGGTATTAATGTCAAGAAAATGTTGTTGGTGTTGTCATTGAAGTCTTACTTCAGTATAGTTGCAAAGGTTGTTGGTCTGACTTGTGTTGGGGGAGATTGTTGTAGTTGGAAAGTGAGCATGCATGTTGTAGATATTTTAGATGTGTTCCAAATATGGTAGTAATATTGCTAATGAAGTTTGTGTAGCATAGAAAAATGTCATCCTTGACATTTTCATACTTGTTTGGGCCCTCCCTCTTAAAATTGTGCTTCTTAATGCCTTAAATTGGCCTTATTTAATGTATCTTTCTGAGGATAATCCCAACATACATCAAGTGACCACTCAGAAACTAATGATTTTAGATTGTATGGCATAGATTTAGTGATTTGGGACTCATATGCCACCTTGGGCATATGGGTCCCACCTAAGTTTTGGGGCCCCAATTTGGATTTCACATTAAACTAAGCATTTCTTGAAAAAATGTGTCCCAAGATTAGCCTAATGGGACTCATACGCCACAACTAGTGTATGATTCCCACTTAGCTTATAACACCTAATTTAAATTCAAATTCTTGGTAGGATTTTATTCTCTTAGATCTGATGTCGGCTTGTAGTGTTGTAATTTTTGGAAATTTGGCATAAACAAGTATAAATACAATCTTATTTCACATATTTTCTCCTAACAAGACCTAGCAAGTTTACAAATCATCTAGAAATTCATGTGAAAGCATTATAGAACATTCAAGAGCATTCAAGAGTGATTATCAAGCATTTTGAATCATTATTCAAGTATCAAGCATCATGCTAAATTCATCATGTATCATGTTTATTTTAGAGCTAACCTTTGTGATGTAGGGTTTTATGGTTCAAGAAAGCATTCAAGTCAAGATCCATCTCATTCAAGCAAGATTCAAGATCTACATTCATACTAGCCATTTCATACATGTTTGCAGTATCTTATTCAAAGGTTTGGTGAGTTGCATCATCACATATTTGTTCATTCATCATTCTTGCTTTCTATTTCATTTCATTTCAAGGTTTGATTACCAAAATAGGGTTTGACCAATGCAAACCCTTATCTACTAACAAAACAACACTTTTCCCTCTCTTTAGTGTGTGATAATTTGTAGATCTAGGTTGAAGATACATTGAGGAGCAAGATTGGAGTAAAGTTGTCAAGGTTACAAAGTTGTCAAAGTTTTCACCTTGTTTGCAAGATCACGAAAAATCATCCACATAGCAGAATTCAGTGTTTCAGAACCAGGGATTTGATACCGGGAGGAAGCTATAGGATATCATAGTTTCAGAGCAACCTTGATACTGGTACTAAATCACCACTTGTGGCGTATGAGTCATAGTACACCTATTTTCATACTTTTTCTATAGATTCTGATTTAGTAGTTCCAAATTTTGATTTCAGCCCGAAACCCTAAACTAGGACTAAATCACCCTTACTAGCGTATGAGTCCCAGTGTGCATCAAAATCAGTATTTCCAGAATTTCATACCTTCATTCAAGCTTCTATAGGTTTCCAAGTGCACTTCTCTAATTTCTTAGTCTACTATTCTGATTTGCATTCATTTTTAGGTCATTTGTAACTTAAGTTTTGCATATCATTAGGTTTTATCATTAGTTCTTGCATGTTACTAGTCTTTCCAAGCTCTAACTTGGTGGTGAACCCCCTTTTAACTTTAATCACACCCCTAAGACACCTTATTCCATATCTCTTTCCCTCATTCTATTCTTGGATTGATATTTCTAGGGTTTCCTTGAATGAGAAGTGTAGGAAATTAGTTGCTCTATCTCCCAAACATAGGAACGAAAATTTTCAACCTTTTAGTTAGTTCACTTGGTTTCCAAGTGCTTTTGAGAAAATTTGAATAAAAAAGAGTTTAGTGTGATAGAGTGGTGTTCAGTGTTTTGCTCCACATTTCTTCATGCTTGAAGATATGCCTATATGGTTTGGACGTAATGATCAGAGGTGTTCAAAGTTTTCATATCCAAAGTTTTAGGTTCTAGATCATTCTACAGAGAAGATGTGTTTGACAGTACATTTTTTTGGTAAAATAGGGTGTTTGGGAGAAATGAGACTACTCTGTATTTCTCCACAATGAAGGTTTTGGTTTTGTGGATCTGCGAACATGCTTATATTGACTGTATCTACCTTCCCTTGAAGTTTTAGGTGCTGATTTTTTCCACAAAGTTGTTTGGTGTGTTGGATGTCTATTCCAATATGTCTGGTTGCACAGAATGAAGGTTTTCTTCAGTTTTAGGTGGTTCTAGTAGCTATGCAGAATATTTTGATGATGCTAAAATAATTTGAGATGTATAGATATTGTGGATTTTTCTTGGGTGTTCTGTGATATGTTTTTAGATGTTGAGAGGTGTGTTTGTAGTTGCTTATTAGTGTTAGTACAGATTTGGTTGACTTGGTGTGCTAGTGCTAATCATGGAGGATAATTGTTGTTTGAGGAAGTGTTGAGAAGCATTTTGGTGTAGATTTGGGTCCCAATTAAGTAGTGGTGTGGTTTTTCTTCACTTATTTATATTGTGGAAGTGTTTGGTGCTGACCTATTAGGTGTTGCACAGTTGAGGTGCATATGTTTCCTTAAGGCCGACCTAATTGAGATTGTTTTAGGTCATGGATAGTATAAATGCAAGGATAATTGTTGTGTGGAATAAGAATAGAGTGTTTGATGTGAAAGATGTGAATGTGATCAAGTGCAATCAGTGATCAAGTTTTGAAATATTTTTTCAAGCTTTGTGTGGTTGTCATTCGTCACCATCCAACAAGAAAATTTATGGACATAAAATATTATGAAAGCGTAATAACATTCTTTAGACCTTTTTTTGATACTATGATTATTTCTTTGTAGCTTAGGATTATATGTTAGAGTGGATGGTTGCCTTATAGCAATACCTCAATGCAGTCCCTTGACAAGTCTCTAATTCATACGGTATTCTATGTGAATAGTTTCTCATCTAAGAAGATTTGATGGAAGTTTTCACGATGGATAGTGTTAAGTCTCTTAGGTTGGATTGGTTCCCTTGTCAATTTTACAAGTCCCTTTGGGATATTGTTGAAAACAACCTCTACAAGGTTTATATTGAAGCACTTCAAATCTCTAGAAAAGTTAATAATCATTTGAAGGAAATGTTAAATTCATACATAAATTTGGTGACATTGAGGATATTTGCAATTGAAGGTTGATTGCTTTGTTGAACACTTCCTAAAAAATCTTTGTTAAAGCTTTGGCTCTCAATCTTTGCCACGTGCTCCCCTAATCTTCTCATCTTAAATAGATGGGATTCATTATGCCCAAATTTAACTTGGATAATATCATTGTTGTTTAGGAAGGCATAGAATGGGCTTGCCACTCTTATCATTCTACCATCTTCCTCAAACTTGATTTTCCCAAGGATTATAATTTCAATGAATGGTCATTCACCCCTGTCATGCTTCAAGTGATTGGATTTAGAGGCTCATTACATTCAATATGTGGAGATGTTGTTAATGGATATCTCTACTTGCATGATGATTACTAATCAACAATTTGCATGCCTTTTGAGATTCACATGTCCATCCATCAAGGTTACCTTTTGGCTTCAGCACTTCACATTCTTGTTGCTAAAGGATTTGGCTATCTCCTAGCCAATGTGGTCTCTCACTCCCTACTCAAAGGGATATCTCTTTGGAAAATTCATCCTAGCAACTAGTCGATGGTCACTTTTTCAATGATTATTTTTTAGAACTCTTATTGAGGAAGAGAGTAATTTCACTCAGGCTCGCTAGTTCCTAGATGTCTTTTACCAAGATTTTGTATCAAGCATTCAGTGGCAAAAGAAAATGGTCTCAATAATCCTTTCTTCCTTTCAACCTGAGTGGCTTGACTAATTTGACTAGAAATTGATTAATAATGGGGAAGTCTTCCATTTTTTGTTACCTTTCACTTTTAAATCCTTACCCTCCATGTTACAGAAATTTGTGATTGATAGAGTGGAGAAAAAGATTGATTATTAGATTATTAACACTCTTTTCCTAGTTGGTAAGTTGCATATTTGTTCTAAGGTGTTAGATTCCATGCATGTATATTTCTCTTCTTGTTAGGTTCCTTCCAAAGCTTCTTACCTTCACATTGGAAAGTTCCTCAAATATTTTCTCTAGGCTAAAGTGAAAAAAACATAGTTTTCACTATGTTGCTTGGGATTTTTGTTGCTTGTCTCATGAATTTGGAGGTTTAAGCTTGCTCTCAATTTATAAATAATGCATCACCTATTTGTTAAATAGATCGGTGAATCTTTAGAAGCAAATGAAGCTTGAATTTTTTATAATGCACTGTATTAGTTCTAGAGTGCTAGCTAGTCATTCGGCCTAGAAGGGCCTTGACTTTAGTATTTTCTCACCATGCAAGATACTATGAAGATTTAGAGCAGTTTTTTCATCAAGAGTATTTTGAAAGCATGAGAAGCTATCAAACCATGGCTTTGTTGGATGGAAAATGACTTCTGCAATGGTCTCTTTTTCAACCACAAATCTATCTAGTAGTCTTTGGTTCTCTCTTCTTAGAGATCAACCACAAGCCAAAGTGCCTTGGTTATATGTCTTAAAGTTCTTTGAGTGGGGCATTTATGTGCTACTTGATTTTATCCATAAAAGATACCAAGAACTTTTATTCTTGGCCTAAATTAAAATTAAAATTTAGACTAGTCCAATATTGTGAAACCTTTTAGTTTATTAATGATATCGTACCTCCCCAAATTCTTTATAAAATTGGGGTTAAGTCTCTTAAGCCTTGGTGGAGAGATTGGAAACGTTGCCCAAATGCACTCTTTCACAACTATAAGTCTTAAATAAAGGTTACTTATCATTGTCCCCCATCTTCCTATTATGGATCAACTAAATCTTTGGTGGTAGTTCTAGTCCTCTATTAGAACCTTGTGTTGCAAAGGCTTTGTCGTGGCACCAAAAGATCGGCCTACTAACACCCAATACAAATACTAGATTTATACAAGATCCACAAGAGGAAATTAACCCATGTCACAAATCCACAGTGAGCTAGATAGGCACCAACCTATCCAAGGGGATGAAGGAACCAACCTTCCAACAATCCCCCTAGTGCGATCACGGGATCCGAACCTATGACCTCGCTCTGATACCATTTGTTGCAATGGATTTTTCATTGTGCCAAAAGATTGACCCATTAATGCCCAATACAAATGCCATATTTATACAAGATCCACGAGAGGCCGTTAATCCATGTCACAAATCTACAGTGGGTTGGAAAAACACCAACCTATCCAAGGGGATGAAGGCACCAACCTTCCAACACCTTGTACTACAAATTCCAATGCATTTGGCTAGCAATTTTGGTACATGAATTGGACCACTTTTCTTAGTGCATTTTCTATTAAGGTCTCCCACTAGATGGTCATTTAACCCATATGAGTATTCTCAATCCTTGATGTCCATTCTATGGTCATTAGGATTCCTTTAAGCATCTCTAAAGATTTTATCCTAGAGCTCAAGAGGCTTCGTATTAGATCCACGGCTCTTTCAAGTTGTTAAAGTCCACCCCTTTTTCTTGGAATATGGTTTTATTTGGATATTGGCCTTATCTCCCAGACAAATACACCTAGATTTGGCATACTCTCAAAGTAAAAATTCTCTTCGACATTTGGAAATATTGCTATCTTTTTTTTGTTATGTCAATGACCAGTTTTCTTTGTATACTAAAGCTGTGATTTTCTCTAATGTTCTTATGTAGGTTTAGGTGCAAGCAAGTAAAATTGCACTTAAAGTTTCTTATCTTTATGATCTATTAGATCATTGGGGGAATGCACTCTGCACCCTAGGTAGAGTTTTTCATAATCCCCCTCTCTTTAGTGAGGGTGTTGGCATGGGCACATCTAGCTACGAGGCATGATTATGGATCATATTCATGTAACCACCATGGCTCTTAGCCTTCAATTTCCAAGAAGATCGTTGCTCATGGAGGGTGGAATCTACCCTCCTAAATGCCCTCTACCTCTTATCATGGGTGGATAGGTGCTCATGATTAGCCTAACATAGGCAAGTTCCCTCACCTAGAGTTGGCCATCTCTCCAACAACCCACAACAACTTCTAGATAACCCTCTTGAAGAAGGCACACTCACTGCCTTGAAATCAATTGATAATACTACCTTTAAAAATATTTAGAACAATCTACAAGATAAAAAACCTCTTCCATCTAATTTTACTTTAATTGCTTATACTTTGTTGAACTTTGACTCTTTTAATATTCTTTTGTCTTTATTTTAAAGATGATTCAATTAGACTTTGTAGTGTACGTCCCTACCACCCTTTTTAACATTGTATGATTGTTTAATCAGTAAAACTAAATATGAAATATTCATTAAAAAATATGAAGTAGAATGAGACGAAAGGTGCATATCAATTCTTGCGTTCTCACCGCCTAAGCACTAATTTGAAATAAAGTTCCATAAAGTTATATTCCATTCCCTTCTCTTCTACTCGTACACCTGTATGTCTGCCACGTTATAATATTCCCTTGCCCTGCCCTATATAAACATCATCAACCCATCTTCCACAAAACACAAAAGCAACGTACCCTCTTGCTTGTATTCTTCGTTTCTCTTTATTTATCTTTCTGTATCGTTTTCTTTCAGAAAAGATGGCATACTACGAGCAGTATGAGAGCCCAAGGAACCCAAATGACTGTGATAGTGGGTATGGCCAGCAGCAGTTCCCTCCATGCAGAAATATGGAGCAAAACTATGGCTTTAATCAGTCTGACAACTGTTTTCAGTCTGGGTACAATTGCAGTGAGCAACAGAGCTACCACAGCCTTCCACAGGGGCAGATTGTGAGGGTCTGCTGCAAGGCCAATCCTGATTATGCTCTGGGTATCAGAGATGGCAGAGTTATGCTTGTTTACTACAATCCCAGTGACCCAACTCAGGTATATATACACTTCCATTACAACATGTTTGTTATATAGGAATTTATGTCTATAAGTTGATCTGTATTTTAATGTTTTAAAATTTGACTTTGTTAGTGATAGTTGGGTCACTTCTAATATTTATTTAATGCACAAACACATGTATGCAGCAATGGGTGAAGGATGAGACATGGAGCAACCGTGTGAGGGACAGTGTGGGTCAACCAGCTTTTTGCCTTGTGAACAAGGCCACTGGGCAGGCCCTTCGTCATGCCCCTGCTGCATGTCAAGAGGTATTTATATCATCTTCGAATACAAATCTATACTGATATCTTTTTAGAACTTTGGAATTTCGCTATTTGAATATGAGTTTATGTTGATATCTCTTGGGAACATTCTTTCATTGTAGAGATTCTTTTGTTTCTATAAAATTGTACTTAATTTAGACAACTACGCTGCTGTTTTGAATTTAACGTTTTCATCTTAATAACACATTTTTTCGTAAATACATATATTCATTTTGATGATAGAAGTGTTCTTTATTTCTTGGCAGGTGTTGTTGACCAAGTATGAGGGTGGTTCCTATGATGAAAGTGTGCTGTGGAGTGAGGGTGAGGACATGGGATATGGGTACAGGACCATAAGAATGGCAAATGACATTGGCCTCAACCTGGATGAATTCCAGGGTGATAGAAAGCATGGAGGCATCCAAGAAGGCACCAGAGCTGTGCTGTGGAAATGGAACAAACAGGAAAACCAGCTCTGGAAGATCTTCCCCTGCTACTAGATGGACCATAATGATACATGCAGTATATATGTTATAAGTATACTGATCTTACTATTATGGGTATTCATAGTCTCTTAACTTATAAGTGGGGAGACAAGAGTGTATCTGCTATGTAGTCTGTATGTGGCTTAATTATCTTATAAATAAAGTTACTTTATAGTTTATAGTTTTTGTTTGATATGTTAGGATATGTGACTGGCCTGCTATATTAGGTTTAGATAAAGAAAAAAAGTTTGGACATGGAATTCCAAAGATGCAGCCAGATCTAAGGAAAGAAGAGACATGGATTTTAAATAAAGAAATTCATAAATTAGACCAAGCTAGAAGGTGAAAATCCTCTAAATATATGCATTCCAATCCCAGACACGATAAATAGTACCAGATAAATAGTACCAGATAAATAGACATGGGTTTTTAATGGGAAGATTGAAGGAAAAATAGTACCAGATAAATATTTGTTAGTGCTTGTATATCATCTGGCAACTGTAGAGGTTTAGCCACATCTGAATATGTATAAAGATTATGTAAGAGGATAGAAGTAAGTTTATCACCATTATGGTGGAATATGTACAGGAATTGAATACGCTAAATAAAAGTTCAATTGTACAAATATGTTATTTTAAAATTAATTAAGCTGATAAACAAGAACATTTAAAGCCTTTGTTTCAAGTCAAAAGAAGGAAAGAAATTTTAAATGGTATTAGTTATAAATTCATAGCAACAAAAATCTTTTGGGGAAAAAATAGGCAAATCAAAAAGTTCAAGATTTTTTGAAAAAATCGGGAAAAAATCAGATTTTTAAAAATGTAAAAAATTGTAGAATAAGAGACAAAAACTGTTTTTTTTTTTAATTGAAAGGCATTTCCATAACAATAGAGTTATAAAGAGCAAATAACATAGAGAGTTAAACTAATGAATCATAAGAAAATAGATTTTGTTGTTTATATTCATATTACATTGCATTCCACATCTTTGAACGCATTAGTTCACAATGCATAACTAATAGATGACAAAATTTCAATTTCAATATAGTTTGTACAAAGTCAACCTATAACTTTAGTACAAAGTTTCAAAAAATCCAAAGTAGCCAATGACTTGCTAGCTGTTACTATAAATAGAGCTATGCTAGAGGGATGCAATTCCTGATGATGAAGCTCTGGGGCTTTGCCTCTCCTAAGTCATTCAGTCAAATGAGTATCAAAGTTGAACTCCACTAGGATCTCAAAATCCTCGGCCTCAAGAAATTCATCACCAGCAATCCATTCATTGTTTGGATCAAAAATTGTCTCAAAGAAATGTGGTCTCATAGTGATGGAATGTCATGACAATCAATAGCAACCACATTTCTTTGAGGCAATTTTTCAACTAGTTCACTACCTTGTCTATGCTACCACATTTTTCATTCATGTCTACCAAAGCATTTTATCAAACAATTCACTGCCTTGCTGCTATGGCTAAAAGCCTAAAACAAGTGCTTTTGAACAAGCTATGGATGCTTGGAAAAAATATATCAAAGCATAATAGTAAACAACAAGCTATGGTCTCATTGTTTTTCCTTTTTTTGGCGCAAAAATCAACATGATTTTATCCGCATTTTTTTGCAGGTTTTAAATGAATTTTTTTTGGCAATTTTGTAGTTTGAAATGGGAAAAAATTGTTGACCAAAAGGTCAAAGATTTTTTCAAAAAATCGGGGAAAAAATTGTCCAGCCTGCAGATTTTTTAAAAATCAGGATTAATCGGGTTTTTTTTCCAGCTGTTACTATGGTTATAATTATTAAGATTCTTTAACATTGTAAAAGAAATAAATAATGTCTTCAAAAATTTAGAGATAAATTAATATAATTTATATTTTAGAAAGGAATAAGTGTGTGATTAAATGGTTGATTTGGATTAATTTAGATTGAAATTAAATAAGATGGAAATAAGGTGTATTAAAAAATTGATATGATATGAATTTAGATGATTGTGACATTGTTACAAAGAGATAGATATAAGAATTAGGTACTAGATTTGAAGTCATAAGAGTCTTAAGACGGTTGAAATTTAAGAAGCTAAGTGTTTGGGACACAATTGCATCTTTGATATCATTTAGATAGTGCAATTCCATCCTAAGAAAAAATGAATCTTTGGTTTTTTTTAACTTGTTTACCTAATCTATAACTAAATTAAAATTAACTTGGCAGTAATAAGAAGTAGCATTAGATTTTTCTATGCAATAGTTAATATTTTAGACTTCCTTGCACCTTACTAAGACCCCAAGACTAAGTTAAAATTGATAAAACATAGTGTAACAACATGGTATTGGATGTTTCCATTTGTGGAGGGTGACGGATGCTTAGTACTTGGCATTAATACCATTGTGGGTTAGCTTTAAGGTTGATCAAGGCTTAATTTCATTATCATTTTTAGTTTCCTTCTGGCTGCGGATGGTGATTTTCTTCTATCTGTCTGGGAATGGTCTGTGCTTGGGCGCCAATGGCCAAGCGCTCAAGGTTCGTAATAGAGGTTTCGGTGGATGGGTCAAGGAAAAATTTGGGGCAGATACCCTAATTTACTTGAAGTCATCGGCGCAGCAAACCTCTTTCAGGGAAATTACGGATCAACGACTAAAGAGGATTTTACTCGATAATGATCCTCTGATAGTTGTGGCAACCAAAATGATTCTAGGTTTCAGGCATTTGGAGAATAAGGAATATGATAGGGATAATTCATATGTCTCCTCTCATTTTTTGGCTTCCCTCTTGGATAACTAGGTTGCCAAGGCAGAGGCGAAATTGTTGCTTAAGAAGATGTTTACGGAAGATTTGGTGGAAGGGGTTGATGAGGTTCAATATGTTGTGGTTGATGGAAGAGTTATTTCGCATCCTTGTGAACTGGAGCTCCTTCGGTGTTCAAATGAAGATGTGAAGCTATATTTGTTTCTTCTTAACTTGAGTGGACCGACCCTCATGAAGCATAGGATGATAGCAGTGGTGGCAGTGAAATTCTTGAAGAAGTTCTTCGGGTTGATGGCGGTTGGGGGTGTGGAATTGGTTAAAGATATTGAGGCCTTCACAAGGGCCAATCATTTCATTTAAGTCTAGTTCTGGGTAGTGTCTGGGTGTCATAGGTTTCATTTTTTTCTATTAGAAGCTTTTGGGTGGTCCTCTATTAGTGGAGTTGGCCCTTTGATGGCCATTTGCTTACTCTGGCTTTAGTCGGGTGTTTGGTTGGTTTGGTTGGGTGGGTTTCCCTCTTGGTGGTCTTTTTCTGGCTGGTTTTTTGACATGGTGGCTCAGGCTGTTGATGGTGGCTATATTTACCTGTGTTGCAGATGGTTGTAGACTAGACTTTTTATAATAATAAAATACTATACTTGTGTATCCAAAAAAAAAAATGGTATTGGATGTTGATGTATATAGAGTAATCAATACATTGAATCTACATATTGTAAATATGTGTTCAAATGTTTTTCCTCCTTTTGATCCAATAATTGCTTGATTAATACATGTGTTAGAATGGCATAGGGTCATCTATTAAAATGCAAACCTTAAACACACAATTCAAACTTTTTAGTGCACATGTTGATAGGTAACAATCATCTTTCAAATTCTTAGTCTTAAAGAATGTGAGTAATTTAAAATTTCAAAATAAAGGATGCACTTACAATCTATTCTAGAGGGGGAAAATATAAATTTGATTTGATTCAAGGAATATAATCATAGTTGTGATCCAATCCAAGGGATAGAATCATAGTTGTGATCCAATCCAAGTTAGACAATGTTATAAGAAATAGAACAAGGGTATTCTTTAAGTAGAATAATATGACTTAAGAGAGTGTCAAATTGGGTGACATATTAGTGAGTATGTCAACCAAGCTGCCCAAAAATGCATTAAATTCATCCAAGAAAAATAACATAAAGCAAAGCTCCCAACCTACAAAATTATGCATGATCTAAAGATGAAATTAGTAAATGATATATGCCCTCTTGAATTGTGTGTACTACAAAGGAATGTACATAAATTTATGATATAAATTAAAAATAAAATATTTATGACTAAATATTAAGTGTGTATAACTAAATAAACAATGTGTACATTCAAACTATACTTACATATATGCTTAATGTTAAATGAAGGATGTGGATAAAAAATGCCCACATGTTTTTCCCCCATTAACAAGAATGAAGACATAATTCCTACAACAAGAAATGATACCTTACCCACAAGTGGCCAAATCATGTGAAAAGTGTAGAAGATCATGAAAATAACATAAATATAAGATGTGTAAAAGATATGAGAAGAGATCAACTAATAAAGTCACTAAAATAAAGTGGGCGTGGGTCTTATTGGTGTATATTTTTATTTCATTTCATTAGGTTGTTATATAATTTCCTCTAATATCTAAGTTTATCTTACTTAGGTTTCTTTTGGAGTGAGTCATGGGAATTGGATTGTCAACATCTTCCATAGGATTTAATCTTTCTTCCTTTGAAGACTCATGAGTGATGTATAATATTGGTCATATTTTCCATTTTATTCTCTCACATATCTTATATTTTCACTCACTCACTTACATTTACTACATAGTTACAAGGGCATAGGATATGTAATGAAACAACTTGCACAATAAAGGAATATAATAGGAAATATGATACAAATACTTGATAATAAATAAGAATAGCAAGCCACTTCAAGGGGTAAATCCTCTAATTATCTCCAATGACAAA
Source organism: Sequoia sempervirens (assembly GCA_007258455.2). Classification (NCBI taxonomy): domain Eukaryota; kingdom Viridiplantae; phylum Streptophyta; class Pinopsida; order Cupressales; family Cupressaceae; genus Sequoia; species Sequoia sempervirens. The sequence continues at coordinate 129,589,586 of VDFB02193867.1, read as the reverse complement.
AAAATTGTAATGTAATTTTAATAAACTAACCGCAAGCTCATATATACCCTACATATACCTTGGTTGCCACCCAAGCTGACCTAGATACTTAAATATAAAACCTAGGATGATTTAAATATATAAATAAGAATATAATATTTATTATATTACTATATTAAGAGTTAAAGTAGCCACAAGCTAACTACTCATAACCCTATGCATGTTATAATATTGAGGGATTACATGCCCACCTCTTTGAGAGAAGTATTATCCTTAATGTTAATCAACTATAGATGCTTTTGGAGTAACTATTCATCCTCCCATATAGAATATATTTAAATGGTAATTTTTCTTCCATTGAATGAGATACTCTATGAATTTTTATCTTATTTCTCTCAAGTCTTTTAAGAGACTTTGTTAGAAGTGTGTAACTTAGATGGATTAAGACACTTAGGGAGGAAATGGCACCTACCCTAGCATTCACCCACCACCCTGATGTGTTGGCATATGATTCAAAACCTAGAGGATATGATAGGGCATGTGTCCAAGAATATTATGAGGACAAGCCCCATGCTATTCATTCAACCCAACACAAAATAAAAACTTAGATTTAAAACTATAGGCATCCATAATTGAAAATAAGTTAAGGATGGATATACTCATTGAGTTTGAAAGGAAATGTGAAGAATGAATTAAGGCCCTACAATCACAAAGACACCTTGATGTTATAGAAAAATAGGTTTATCCATCCCCTCTTGCCCTATTTGATCTCATTTACAATAAATTTGACCTTTCTTGGGTCAATTATGAAAGGTAGATGATGATATCTTTAATATATGGATTAATTCCTAGGTTTGATGGGTATGATCATTGGGAAGGGGGTGTATAGGTCAAGGCATTTCTAGATTTCATGAAAGATTATATTTTTTAAAGATGAGGAAATGTGGACGAGATTTTTTTTAGGTCACTAGATGGAAAGACAAAGAAATGGTATTAGAGTTTCTTAAGCACTCTTTCACTTCATGGAATCAACTTTAAGCTACATTTGAAGAAAAAATTTATTTGCATTTGGATATTGTTTCTCTTGTTGAAGGATTAGAAGATATTAGATGGCAAGAGTGAGAGTCTAGCACATGGATTTCATTCACAAGTTGGTTGTTTTCCTTTCTCATATTTCAAATGATTTTAGACCTAACATATCAACTTGTATTAATATGTTTCTCAACTCCTGTGATGTTACTCTAGGTTTTGATTCAATGAGAAGAGTTTGATTTGGTGGACACGCAACAAGCATATAGGTACATTAATTTTATTGACAGTTTGAGAAAGGATATGATTGCAATTCTTTTATCCTCAAGAATAGAGGTTGCTAGTGTTAAACAATTTTTTGTAGATAACAGTTGTATGGAGTGGCATCAAGTAGAAGCAATATATCAAGTGATGATTGTGTTTTCAAGTAGATAGAAGAAGGTGTTGGTGCATTGTGTGACAACAATATAGAGGATAATGATAGTTTTTTTACCTAGAACTTTGTCTAGATCATTCATTCATGGATGATAATCTAGTGAAGAAATTAATGATGATTTCCAATTTGAGAGTGAGTATGACCCTATTGTCTTTTACAGTAGTATGGATAGCAAGGAAGATGTGTATGTGGGAGAATTGTCACATGAATTAGCTCCAGTAGTTGATTATGCAGCACATGCATATGTTGGTAATTCATGTGGTGAATAAGAAGATATTTTATTGATTAGTCTCTTACCTTCCTTTGTCCTATTTTTTTTATTTTGAAGTTTCTACTAATGGTTTGCATGAGGATATTGCAAGCACCATTATACATGAAGAGACAAATGTAGAGATAAATGTTTGAACAACTAATGATGTTTAATGTGATGATTTTGCATGTGAAGAGTACAAATTTGGTGATCATATGGAAGCATCCGAGAACCTATTTGTTTGGTGAGCAACATGTAGTCTTCCTCATGCATAGTGTACTTGAAAAGGGTCATATAAAAGTGTTGTTGCATAATTGAATGTGGAACTAGTTGTGTGCCAAAAATCTTATTTTAGCAACACGTATATCACAACAAGTTGCCAAGATAGAGATAAAATAATGAGACAATTTGAAGAGTGAAACTCTTCACATGATCTAAATTTTTTTGTTGATGAATATTTCATCAAAATAAGTGATAATGAGGTATGTTGGTAGCCTGTTATCTCAAAAGTGTGTAAAATTGAATATGAGGCTTTTATTTATGATGAAGGTGTAGCTTTTCATAGTATGGATGATAATATGCTTTAGTTTGATTTCTTCACTTGGGCTCATCATACAACTTGTGATGGTTTTGAGTAGCGAAAAATTCCAATTTGATGATCAATTGGTTGCTCAAGTTTCATGTATACTTGAGCTTCATTTTTTTCAACTTGAGTAGTAAAGGGATGAGCTTCCTTTTGCAAGTCGGCCTTGAGATGATGAGGAATATTTTTTGTTACAATGTGAATTGGAGGTGTTTTACTTTTTTTCTTGATTCACTCATGGAGGTCAATAAATATGAAAATACCATGGATTCTTTTGATGTTGACCTAATTTTTCAAATTGTGCTCCTAGAATTGCTTTGATTGCAAAGATATATCATGGTATATGTGGTTTAGCGGCTTATGTTTTGTGGTTGACATACAATGGGAAAATTGATGGTGGAGATGGTCTTCACTCTCTTAGAGGAAATCAAAAATTTGAACAAATGAGAAGGATGCAACAAATTTATTAGAATTGGGTGAGGGAAAAAAATTCAAGATAAGGGAGTTTGGCTCCTTCAACAAAATGATGTTTGACAAAGGCAACTTGTGATTGCAAAAAAATTCTCATGGCCATGTTCCATGGGCATTCATCCAAGGTCTAAGCTACATATTTTATTGTAAGTACAATTACAGTCATACCTCCATTTTGCTTTTGCTTCCATTTATTTGGCTACAAGTTGGTGTTCCCATGTATGTATTATTTTCCCTATTTTACATGCCAATCATGTTTTTTCATGTCATATTTTGATCTACCCAAATATGTATAATTTTCATTATGTTTACAAGAGCACATGTCCCTGCCTAAAGACATTAATGGGAATCAAATCCATGGTGCCCTTTTTCTTGAGTCCTTTCAATTTCCATGTGTTGTCTTGGCCATTTGTGACCTATTGTTGATAATCAATAGATAAGAAATTTTGAATGGGTCATTTTGTTTTTTTTGTACCTCTAGTTCTTGTTGTATAGACACTAATTTGCACCCTTTATGCAAATTCCCCTTTTACACTTCCTCGCCTTAGAAAACCAAATCTAAAGGCAAAATTCCACATTAGCCCACTGCCTTTGTTCCATTTGGCGTCTGCCTTTTGCGTCGGTAGAAGAATAACTTTCAGCGACGCCTGCGCGACATGTAGATGTCCCTGATGGATTCATGCATCTGAAGTTGGAAGAGGCATTACAGTTCCTATTGGGAATAGTTTGTAATGTCCCTCTTTGACCAACCGACCCGAAGATGCCTTATTCTTTCTCATTCTTCCTTAAAATTGATTCATTCTCACTTCATTTCATCCTCTTGCAATCTCTAAAAATTCTAGCAATCACTTCTTGCATTCTCAATCATTTCTCAGCCTTCATTTCACTCCCAAGTAGCACTTTGGCACTTCATAGCAGCAGTAGCAACATCAACATTCCATCAACTCCATAGAGCAAGTGTGGAACAAGCCATTGCAACAAGGGCGTGAGGTTTTGCAACACCTCCCTTCATCATAGTTAAGGTTGTGGTGACTGTTCAAGTCCTCTTTTCTCCTCCATTAGCTAGTGAGCTCTTGGTGGAGGTGGTAAGCATTTTCACTCCTCTCCTCTAGGATTTGGTTGAGTAGCACTTTACTATTTTGTAGTGTTTATTATGTTCTCTACTTTCTTGTCTCCTTTATCATACATTTCTCTATTGTTTCTATCTTAGTTGTCTGTGGAGGTGGAAACACCAAAATGGGGGTCTAACTAAGGCAGACCCCTATATGTAGCCCCCAACAATTTTCCCTCTTTCTCAAGTGTGTAGGTGGATGTGAATTTGGAGCTAGCTGGTGAACAGGCGCTTTTGTGAGATTATCTTTGTCACCCTAGCTTTAATATATCTACTTTATCACATTCGTTTGTATTTCTCTTATTTCATAGTTATGTTTTGTTCTCTTAAAAATCACTAGCTAGGTCGTCAGCTTATTTTTTGGCAGTTCTTACTATATTTTTAGTCCTTTGGTCGTATAGATGCCAATGCACCTAAGAGATTCCAGCATGCTGCACTGTCATCCCAGAACCGCACTTCCATCCTTGGGTAGAGAGCTACTTGAGGTATAATGTTCAACCCGAAAATTGGCTCACCTAGCCCCATTCTGGATTTTAGGTCTACAGAGTGATTGAAGGACCTTATAGATTATTATCATCCCTCATTTCAAGACACCCCTTTAGAGTGAGGTAAGTTAGGGTAGCCTTCTGCTCTTGGCTCTCCGTGACTTGGGGTCTTGAACGTGATTGGTCCCCCTCACATTTTTGGTGAACTCGACATGAATCAACATCTGCTCATTCATTGGTGTTGAGGATTTTCCCTTGTACCTTGTGATCATTGTTCCCTTGAGTGTTGTGAAGATTTATGAGCATCACAACCCAATCCACAACCTCTAGGTATATTGTTAGGAGAAGTATACGACACCTTTCGATGGAGAGGACAAAGTTCACTACTAGTTTCTCTACAGGCCTTATTGTTAGTTCTACCGTTGGTATTGTCGCATAGGAGTAGTTGTCAAGGGGTGAGATAGGCATCTTTGATGAGACATACCGTGTTCCCACTCCTCCTACGTCTCCTACACCGTCATCGGTGGACGAGTACGAGGCCGTTCACATTCCTTTAGAATATATTTCTAATATTAGCAAGGGACTAGGTGACTTGGAGAATCACTTAGAAAAGGACCCGAAGATGGCTAGGGCCGCTAGGGTTATCAGCAAAATAAAGTACATGGTTAGAAAAGATCGAACTGGCATAGAACTCCTGGCTAGTCTCTCTAGTATGACTAAAGCCTATGCTCCTCCAAACAATCCTAACATTACACAAGGGGCCACTTTTGAAGATCGTGAGAGAAAGCTAGGAATGTCAATGCCTCCCATGTCTGTGTACATGGCCAATGTTGTACCCTCGATCAGCATTCCATCTGCCTCCAAGAGATCTAAAACTATCAAAGTGAATAAGATCCCCTTGGGTTTTAGCTTCGCCCCTCCTATTACCTCTAGCAGTAGAGGTTTTGGCGGGATGAGTGGTGGTGGCTTTGGCAGTGGAAGTGGCGCTAGTGGAGGCGGTTCTGGTGGAGGCCATTATGGTGGATTTGGAAGTGGAGGTGGCTCCAGTGGAGGCCCTACTAGTGGAGGTGGCTCCGGTAGTGGTTCTGGCGGTGGTCACACCAGTGGGTCTGGTGGTGGCTCCGGTGGAAATTCTAGAGGAGGTTCCTTTGGCCCTATATCTTCTAATGACCCTATTCTAAACACCCTTCTTCAGAATATGGGTAAGATGCAGAGCCAATTGGCGAGTCTCTCCCAAGCCTTTACCCAGCCTATATTTCAACCCTTCTTCTGGCATAGCTTATTTTTAGTCACAATTTTGAACACTCCCTTCCCTCAAGGAATGGAGGTTCCTAAATTTGAGAAATATGGTGGCAAAGGAGACCCACAAATGCATGTGTCTACCTTTAATGCCCTGTGCATAGATTTCTTCCATCATGATGCATTGATGGAAAAACTATTCCCTCAATCTCTCAAGGATACAACGCTCAAATGGTATTGTTCCTTGCCTGATAATTCCATTTTCTCATTTGACCAACTTGTAGACCAATTCCTATGACAATTCAAAGCTAACATTGGACTGAAGATGACCTTTTCAGATCTCGTCTAGTGGAAACAAGGTGATAATGAAAATATTACTAACTTCATCACGTAGTATCAAGCACTTTTCTCATAAATTTTGTATCTGCTACCCAATTCTAATGTGCAGAAGGTGTTCATAGGGAACTTGCAAAGGCCTTGGCAGGAAAAATCTTTCCCTTATGAAATACCCTTCTTTCGCGCTTTTGTGTGCAACCCTATGAGAGTATCAACAAATGATAGTTCAGTTCAAGGGATCATCCTCCTTGTGCCCCCATTTTTGAAGGAAAGTCCATTGTATCGAACTCTGGGAAAGGTAAGGCTATTGTGAATGTAGTAGCACTGCGAATGACAACAACCTCAAATGTAATCGAAAGTTCACAAAGTTAGCAGAATCTTATTCTTCCATCTTGCAAAAGCAGTTGAAGGATAATATCATAACCTTGCAGAACCCTAAACCTCTTAAGGAACCTTACCCTAGTTGGTGTGATGCAAATACCTACTGTCAGTACCATCAGATTAACAGACATGATACCAAACGTTGTATGTTCCTGTGTCATCAGATATAGAATTGCATTGAGGACGGTGCTATTCGTCTCGATGGAAGAAAACAAAATACAAATAAATCAATGGTGAAAACGAATAGTGAATTGCAGTTATACACGAACCCTTTTCTATCGTATTCTACCAACATGATTATTGATCCTGCCAATTTTGTCACTCAACCTAAGGCCTATGTTAACATGTTCACGGTTACTCCTACTAAGTAGCCTACAACCAGTTTTCCATATGTGACATTCACATCACGACACTTTCCCTTAAATAACAAGCCCTCTCCCCTCTATATTCCTTCTCGCCTCAATGGAAACATTGTGACAAGAGTCTTAGTGGACCTTGCGACTTGAATGAATGTAATTACAGAAGAGATTTGTGGCTTAACTCACTACATGAAAAAAGAGTATGAAGAAACAAAATCTACCATCCATACACATGATGGTCTTTATCTGAATCCATATGGCTCAATAACTTTGTCTGTCCTAGTTGGACCTAGGGATGTTGACACAGTTTTCGATGTCATTTCGGAGATGGACCTATTTAGGATGAAGTCGGGCATACCTTGGCTAGCTTCCATGAATGGGATCGCCTCTGTTATTCATAAATGTTTAAAGTTATCTCATGAAGGTGTTGTGCACGTAGTGCATGACACTGGATACCAGCCTCTGGTATCCCGTGGGGGATATTCATTAGACAATTTTTGGCCCACCCTGGTTGGTCTGCTTCCGCTAAGAACGAACCTACTTTACAAAAAATATGTGAAGTATAAGACTAGGGACAAGGGATAGCCAAAATTTTCTCTTCCTATAGCATAGCATCCAGCTACCTCATCTTCTCATAAAGGAAAGGAGAAGCTTACCTCCTCTCAAGCTAATTCGTTTACTCCCCTTTCTTGGGAGGAGTATTGGATGAGCAAGCCTGGCCTTTACCCATTAATTCTAATGATACCTCCTTAGTGTAGACCCAAGATCAGGATACTAGATCCCCCTATTGAGCCTCCCAAGCCTTGGTATTATCTGTACGGCAAAAAGAAGGGTTCCCGAAGGGAATTTTCTTTGCGGCCTCCTACCTCTTCTGCTCCAAAAATAATAAGCAGGAAGAGGCCCGTTGCTGAGGCACTTGAGTTGACTCCCATAATTTTTTCCCAACCTACTCCTCCTGCTCGCGTTCAAAATTTTGTTCCTCCACTGGAAACGGTTGTAGTGGAAACTCCCATGGCTGAGCAGGAGCCTTTTGTCCCTTCGTAGCCTCTGGCCTCTAGCTCGAAGAGTTGTAGAAATCGCCTTGCACACAAGCACAAGTTTCGATGAAAGGCTCTCGTAGCTGAGAAGACCACCTTACAAAGGAAGGAAGAGGAGATGACAACCCCTGTATCAGAGCCTCCTACTGCGTCCTCCTCTCTCCTCCCCTCTGCTTCAGTCCAATCTAGTTCACTCTCGCTTTCGGCTTCTGCTGTGAGTATGAATGCATCTAACCCCAAAAAGGTGTAGGTTTTCATTTCTCCTTCGGTGGAGCCACCCTTATTGATGTCCCTTCTGGATGTCTCACCTTTCCTGAAACCCATAAGTATGATGAAAACTTCAGTGGTATCTACTGCGGTTTTCTCCTCCTCTTCCTCTGCACCTCTTGCCTCATCTGTGGGGAGTTCACATCCCCCAACAGAGCAAAAGGTGGAGATTGGTCCTTCCAGTGATGGAGGACATAAGAGAATTCCACCTTCCCCGAAAGGTGGTCCCACGCTGAATTGTTATGTCCTAGTGACTGAAACAGCCCCAGCTTCTCCTGAGTTCGTCGTCGCTCCTGAATCATTCGATGAGCATAGCAGTGAATCTCAGGTACATCCTTCTTCATCTGTTGAGGTAAAAGATGGAACTCCTATAAAGTGCATGTTTAGCTCTCTGGATGAAGTTTTGTCCTTGTCAGTGATTTTCACAAAATTGTTGACCTTAGCTCCATAAGAGCTTAGTGAAGGAGACCTTGTGAGGCCTTCTTCCTTAGCCCTTGTTATGGGAGGGTCAAAGACTCCTCCTCTTAACATTCGACCACTATAGGATCATCCTCCTTCCCCCTACAATGATCTAGACTAGGAAGCAGAAGACCTCTTGGTCGATTAGTGTTAGGGGTGGGCCCCTTCTTTATCTTTAGAGTAGATGTGTGTGTGTTGTGATGTGTTCCCCCATGATCGTGATGTGTGTGTCTGGATGACCCTTGTCACCCTTGTTGGTGCTTGGATACAAGCATTTTTTTGTGTCATAAACCTTCTTCTATTTGTATCATCATTCTTCCATGTTTGTGACTTGATTTTTAACAAATTGGGGACGATGCAAAGCATTGGGGGAATTTAGGCTTCCCTTCCATGTTGACCCAATTTTTTATTTTTACTTTGTCTTCTTGTGCATTCTTCACATGGTCTGATGTTAGAATCCAAGATCACCTGCATGCAAGATGAATACATGTCACATGCAAAAGATATGAAGAACCGAAAAAGATGTTCTCTGTAAACCTCTCAGTAAAAATGCATTAAGAGAATCAATGATTACAAAAGTGATCAATCCTTATGAAAGATCAAGAAACCCTAAATGAAACCCTAGTGTGCACACTTAATAATTAATAATTAATTAATTAAATGTGCCTAAGTTTAGCTTAAGTAATAAAGAGGAATAAGTGACTTAATTAATTAATCAATGTGATGTAATTAATTAAGCATAATAACTTATTACTCTAACACCTATAAGATGAACTTAGGAAGAAGCTAAAACACTAGAATAAGATGCATGAAAGCAAAGATGGGTCCCGGCAACTAGGCCTGATCAGGTACCCATTTACAAATGCAATAAGGAGTAAGAGAAGGAAAAACCCAGTGGGACAAAACCCCCCCTTACAATGAGATAACATGCTGCAAAGAAGCACTGGAAGAACTCTGTAGAGTAACACTGGAAATTGATATAGGCAAGCAAGGAAATATTCTTTTGTATACTACTGAAACCGGATGAGAGTCACTGATTGACTCAAGGAATCATGATAAAGCAACAGAAGACCCGATGCCACGGAACACTCGAAAACTCCAAACTGGAACAACTCTGAATCTATGAAGCAGCAAGCAATTATTGAATGATGTATTACTGAAAACGAAGCAAAGATGCAAGATGCACTCTCCCAACTGCCAAAACATCCAAGTAATCACCAAACAACCCATCGGGCCAAATCTGGACTAATTGATAAACCTGGGATAGATACAGAAAAAGTGCATGGACAGCAACATAGAGCTCCTTAATACCTTTCCAATGCCGCAAACGAGGCGAAAATTGGACATCGTGGCAAAAAGTTATGAGCTCGGAAGTCCAAAAACAACATCTGACTTCAAACAGCAATAAATGTAGGAAAACAGTAAAATACTAAAAATAAATAGCACTACTGGAAAGTGCTCGGAACCAACTTTCCGGCGATATCTCGTTTATCCGATTTTGATATCGTATGCCCAAGTTATGGCCAAAAGAAAAAACTGCTCTTTTAGGAAAAACTAGGGTTAGGAGGGCAAAGAGGGCCGGCCGTACGGATGACATCATGCTGACATCAGCAAAAGCCGAAAGATAAATTTGACGGCCGTCTGGCCGTCGCCGCGAAAAATCGGTCCCCCGCTAAAAGAAAAAATTTTGGCCCCTGGTCCTATGGGCGCCACCGGGGTGAAGGGTTGCAGGGCTTTTGTGGGGCGAGCCCTTGGTTCTTCATACGGCGGGTCGAGCACAGGCTAGATCTCCATAGGACCACCGGAGGGCTTGAGGGAGGCGGAGGAAGGGCGGCGCCGCTCGGCTGAGCGGCGGGCGGGTGGCAGCCTGGTGGCCGCCCGCCGCCCGACGGCAGAGGCCTATTGAACTGGAGGCACCAGCCCTATTTCCAAGAAACGGTGTTTTTTTGAATTTTTTTTTAATTTCTCGCCTCAATCTGCGTGCTGGGAAGGCCGTACAGCTCCCCAGACAAAAAAAAATTTCCTTCTCGACCAACTTGCACCAAAATAGACAAATTTTATATGAAAATGGGGGTTTTTGGGCGTTGCAGACTCAATGGCGAGGTCCATTTTGTCCCAAAATGCCCAGAAAATTAGGCTACCCCCAGATTCAATCAAAAAATTACATGTGGAAACCCTTGCACTTGAAACTCACAAAGAGGCCATATCTTCAGATCATGAACAAGCAGCTGTAGGTCTGGAGCTCTGATACCATGTTAGAATCCAAGATCACCTGCATGCAAGATGAATACCTATCACATGCAAAAGATATGAAAAACCGAAAAAGATGTTCTCTGTAAACCTCTCAGTAAAAATGCATTAAGAGAATCAATGATTACAAAAGTGATCAATCCTTATGAAGGAGATCAAGAAACCCTAAAAAGGGAAACCCTAAATGAAACCCTTGTGTGCACACTTAATAATTAATAATTAATTAATAAATGTGCCTAAGTTTAGCTTAAGTAATAAAGAGGAATAAGTGACCTAATTAATTAATCAATCAATGTGATGTAATTAATTAAGCATAATAACTTATTACTCTAACATCTGATACAGTAGGGGGTTGATGACAGTTCATTTTATATACTAAATTATTATACTTATATATATTTATGAGTAATATTGACCCTGAAATATCATATCACCCATGTGCCCTTTGTTTGTAATGTTTCTTTTAGTTTTTCCTTTATCTTTCTCTCTTCTTTGCTTGAGTTTTCCCTTTCATGTGTGACAACACCACTTCTATAACATTTTGATTTTCAAAGAATGCATTCGTTGCCAATGAATATTTTCTCAAGAATCTTTGCAAACCTTTTTCAAGGAATTGCATTCTCTACCTGAAACCTTAATGAAACATGTTTCCTTCATCATGGGTTCGTAAAGAAAGAACTTGAAAACCTTCCCTTCAAGGTGGGAGCAGCTTTGACCTTCCCCTCACATGGGGGAATTTTCTTCCTTTCAAATTCCTTGATGAAGTGAACATCTTTCAAAAGGATTCCTTGGTGATGAATCGATTCGAGAAAGAAGCATCTCTCTCGTATTTTTGAACAGTGTGTCCCTTGAGTGGACCCCTTCTTTACGTTGAGTTCCCAAGGGACCCCTTTGAAATCTTTCCAATCTATTGACAATCTACGTGACTATCTGCTTATTTTCCTATGTGGTAGCTTTCTGACATGTTCCACCTGTGGGTAGACATGTCACTTTATGGGTGAACCTGTGAAGATGCTTTATGACTCTGCGGAGTCCACTTTCTTTTGGTTTCCTCCATGTGAGAGATCTTAGGGGATACCTCCCTATAGGTTTGTGGGTCTGTAGGGCACTTCTTCTGAGCTTCCTCCATGCAAGAGATCTTGGGGGTGGCTCCCCTACAAGTATGCGGGTTTGTAGGGTGCTTTTCTTTGGGTTTCTTTCATGTGAGAGATCTTGAAGGACACCTTCCTTCTAGGTCTACAAGTTTTTAAGGTGCTTTCTCGACTTCCTCCATGTGAGAGAACGTGGGGGATGCCTCCTTGTAGGTCTATGGGTCTGTAAGGTGCTTTTCTGGGTTTCCTTCATGTGAGAGATCTTAGAGGATACCTTCCTTGCAGGTTTGCAGGCCTACAGGGCACTTACTTCTTGGGGATTCCTTCATGTGAGAGATCTTGGGGGTTGCCTCCTTGCAGGTTTGTGGGCCTGCAAGATGCTTTCATTCTATAGCTTCATAGTTCTATGGGGCTATGAGGTCCTTTACCTGTCCTGTGCCCTCGAGTTTGCTAGATTGTGGTCTACTTCCTCAACAGTTTAGGTATACATTTCTGACCCTACTACCTTTCTGATCTACTTTACTGAATCACTCATCAGTATTCATGCTCACTAAAGTGGGGGGGAAATGTATAGGCACGAATTTGCACCCCTTATGCAAATTCCCCTTTTACACTTCCTCACCTTAGAAAACCAAATTTGAAGGAAAAATTCCACATCAACCCGCTGCCTTCATTCCACTTGGTGTTTGTCTTTTACGTCGGTAGAAGAATAACTATCAGGGACACCCACATAGCACATAGACGTTCGCATGGTGTACTTATGTCCCTGATGGATTCTTGCATCTAAAGTTGGCAGAGGCATTACACTTCCTATTGGGAATGGTTTGTAATGTCCCTCTTCAACCAACCGACCCGAAGATGCCTTATTCTTGATCATTCTTCCTTCAAATTGATTCATTCTCACTTCATTTCATCCTCTTGCAATCTCTAAGAATTCTAGCAATCACTTCTTGCATTCTCAAGCATTTCTCAGCCTTCATTCCACTCCCAAGCAGCACTTTGGCACTTTATAGCAACAGCAACAACACTCCATCAACTTCGTAGAGCAAGTGTGGAACAAGCCATTGTAACAAGGGCTTGAGGTTTTGCAACACCTCCCTTCATCACAGTTGAGGCTATGGTGACCATTCAAGTCCTCTTTTTTCCTCCATTAGCTAGTGAGCTCTTGGTGGAGGTGGTAAGCATTTTCACTCCTCTCCTCTACGATTTGGTTGAGTAGCACTTTACTATTTTGTAGTGTTTATTGTGTTCTCTACTTTCTTGTCTCCTTTATCATACATTTCTCTATCATTGCTATATTGGTTGTTCGTGGAGGTGGAAACACCAAAACAAGGGTTTGACTGAGGCAAACCCCTATACAACCCCCAACAATTTTCCCTCTTTCTTGTGTGTAGGTGGATGTGCATTTGGAGCTAGCTAGTGAACAGGCTCTTTTGTGAGATTATCTTTGTCACCCTAGCTTTAATATATCTACTTCATCACATTTGTTTGTATTTCTCTTATTTCATAGTTATGTTTTGTTCTCTTAAAAATCACTAGGTAGGTTGTCAACTCATTTTCTGGTGGTTCTTACTGTATTTTTGGTCCTTTGGTCATATGGACACTAGTGCACCTGAGAGACGTCAGTGCGCCACATTGTCATCCCATAACCACGCTTCCATCCTCAGGCAGAGAGCTACTTGAGGTACAGTGTTGAACCTAAAAATTGGCTCGCCTAGCCCCATTCTAGATTTTGGGTCTGCAAAGTGATTGAAGGACCTTATAGTCCTTGTGTGCACTAAAACAAATGATTCTATGTACCAGAATCACTATTCCATCACAACACATCAATAGAGTTGTTTCATTTTGAAAAAAAAAACATAAAATAGATATCTACACTACTCAAAAACAAAAAATGCTTTCAAAGAAACTAATCTCTATTGCACTCCTACCATTCAAGACTTTGTGCTAATATTTAAAATGCTCTCAGTAAAAGCATGTGCACAAAGAGCTATGATGAATGGAGGTTCAAAATGGAATGCAAATATTCTAAATGGGAATGCAAACAAACCAAATGCTGAAAATAAAATGCAAAGAAAAAATTATGGATCTCAAAATCTATGGAGATGCAAAAAGCATAGAGCTGCAATGAAACGTGGAGCTAATACAAAGAAAACGTGGATGTCAAAATGAGAGAGAGATGTGCTTAAATGGGAATTCTCAGGGTGAATCTGGATTGTCTAATGAATGTGGGACAAAAGATTGGCTTAGAGGAAAAATATCCCACATGCATGAGATGGGTAAGATAAAAGATTGAAATGGATAAATGCATGTAAGTGGTAAATGAATAAATTAATGAATGTGTAATATTTTAATGGTTAAATGAATATGCAAATGTATGAATATTTTATAATGGATAAATTATTGTGAAAATGGGTCTAGTGAAAATGATTATGGACATGGGGTTTATGAGTATAATATTCTAGTGATTATGATTTTATGAGATGGTTAAATATTTATAAATGATTATGCAATGGTAATGCATGAAATATGAATATGAGATGAATGGATAAATGGATTTATGAAAATGGATCAATAATGGATAGATTATTAAATGATTTAATGGAATATGCAAATGATATTTTAGTGATTAATGCATAAATGGAAAATGATAAATGATTAAGTGATTTTATGAATAATGCTTATAGATTCCTATAAATGCTTATAATATGAATAAATGGTTATAATATGGAGATATGGTTATGCAATGGTTAAATTAAATATGCAATTGATTATGAAGAAATTTTTTATGTCTCTACATTTTTCCCTCTTTGAGACAATGCAGCTTTTCGCGTTGTTTCAAAGAAAAATTGATCAATTGATACATGCCCCAGAGATACCTTGATAAGGATAATGACGAATATGATATGCCCCCTCGAGAGATTAATCGAACGACTCGCGATAAGATTTATCTCTCGATTGATTACAAGAAAATGATTAGATGATTGGCATTGCGCAAGTGATTAAGAAGAGATGTACAGTTGATGGGCGTAACTAGACAATTGATGGAAATGCTTAGTATAGTCGGGTTGACAAGCTGATTAAGCCAATTGAGTTGATTAAGGTAATTGAGATTGATGCTTACACAAGACAAGTTGATACAATGATTGATTGATTGATTAAGGGGACATGATATTTCAAGAAGCATGTTGATTGATTTGAGATTTGATTCAAGCGACATATATCAGTTAGACAAAGCAATTGATTGATTCTCTGTGACAAGGAAGATGAACAAAATGATGAAGAGAAAATGAGAGAGAATGATAATGCAAGAAATGATTGATGAAAGGTAGAATGCAATGTGATGAGAACTCTTGTGCTTTTTAAGTGCTTATATCATCATAGAGCTTATTATGTTGCAAATTAGTATAAGCGTCTAGAAAACATGAACTTCGAGATGACTTGAATATTGTTTGCATTTTTATTTAGCAATGTAGTATAAACATCTAGGTATAAGGACCTTAGATTACCTGAATACTTATTGCATGTAAGACACTATCAGATAAGGAATTCTCTCATCCATAGTAGACTCATAGGTCCTCGATGGTTTTGAATAACCATGTCCTAAGACGAGTCATCTTGTGAATAAGAAACAATCCATGTAGACAACAAACAAGTGAGCATGCCCCATCCTCACCTCTCTATTCCAAGACATACTCAAGAAGCTAAAAGACATACCACCAAAGATAAAATCATAAAATAATCAAAGATCAACAAACAAACAAGCATCATGCCTCAATGTAGATCTGATTCTTGTTACAATTTATGTGTTTGGCTGGATTTGTAAGATGGGTTGATATGTGTGTTATAATGTTTACTTGATTGTCAATCCTAGTGTGGTTTGATTTTGTTGGAATTCAAAGTTGTGTGATGATCTGAAAGTGTCACTGTTTAAGGATTTTTGAAGTTATGTGATTTTTTTTGGATTTTTGAAATATTTGAATTTTTTTTTTTTTTGGAATATGTGATTTAAAAAAAAAAAAATTCAGGACATTTTATGATTTTTTTGGATTTTTTAAAGACATTTTATGATTTTTTTGGATTTTTTTGGATATTTTACAATAGAAAGAGATGAATCATAAGTGAGCAAATAGACAAAGAGGGTAGTTTCTCTGACCGTGAGATGTTTCAATATCCTAACCCATAGCTAAGGTTGAGGGAATGCCCCAGTGAGGAATAGGACCAACCTAGTACGCATGGCAAAGCGAGCAAGCAAGGGGAATGTCTTACAATTCGTAAGCCATGGTGAGTGTGAAAAGGGAATTTTGAAGTGGCGGATGAATGAAAATGGGATGAAAAGATCAATTAGAGCTCCAAAGGAAAGAGGAGAAAATCCTCTACACATGGCGTCGATTTCTCGATTTTCACCATGGTACTTGCTTAAGGTGCCACCAAAGTGGTTTTCACCATTGAACGAATTGATTTCTCTTTACTCTTTTTTTATATATATTTTTTAGGACTTTTTTCCATTTTTTTGTATTTTTTTAGGACTTTTTCCATTTTTTCCATTTTTTCTATTTTTTATTTTTTTTAGGATTTTTCCTAGCTTTCTGAAGCTAGGTATAGAATTGATAAGCTCCAGACACATAGACTACCTTGACTATGCCCTGATCTTGTGTGGATAGCCATGCTGGATGAAAGGACCCGATCAGGATGAGGAGTATGAGTGGCAAATATGAAGGATGATAGAAAGAGGCTATGGTAGGATCCCTAATGTGCATACTACGTGGGCCATCAAGCTTCAACCAAAAAGGAGCTTGGGCAACCGATGAGCTAGATTATGTGAAGGGATCAGATCATCAAAGGTACATTGAAAGACATCACCAATGGTGTGGTATGATGGATATGTGAGCACAGATGGATGGAACGAAATATATGGTACATGAGTGAGAGTGACGTGGATGGAGACCTTGGATCAACAAGCTCTTTTTTTGAAATTTTTCCTTGATAGATGCCCCCAGTGATTTTTGATGAAGAGACATACTTGGAGATTGATTTTTGCTCATTTTCACTTTTGACTTTTATTTTTGATTTGTCTAATAGCTTTTGATTTTGGCTAGGGGACTTGTCTTGATCTTCTTTTGTTTTTTATTTGTCCAATATCTTTTTATTTTAGCTAAGGGAATTTTCTTGATCTTTCTTTCTTTGCATGCTTTATTTTGCTTCTGGATCTCCATTTGAAAAAGGCACTTTTACCTTTGATTCTTGAATTATATCCTTTTTATTTTCTTTCGGTGATACTTGTTGATCCATATGAGGTGGATGGATGTGGGTGAGATGGATGAAATAGGTGGGGTGATAGGAATGTTTAGTGAGTGAATGGGAGTAGCGATGTCATCAACAGAGTCTTTGGGACTATCCTTTTTGGTACTGCTAATGTTAAAGGAAGCTTGCACATCCTTAATGACTTGGAAAGATGGCTTAGTAGAAGCGACAATAGGAGATTCATATCCTTTCCTAGGGTAGGCATGATAGAAGGATGATGATTCAAAAGATGTAGAAGGATAAACTTGGATATCTTCAGTAAGGTTATGATCAAAGAGTGGGTTATCATAGATGGCATGGCCAAATAGGGGTTTATCATAGATGTGAAAAGCTTGAGTGAAAGCAGATATGGTAAAGGAAGGTGTATCATCAAGATCCCAAATTTTTTCATTCCAAGCACGATCATCTTTTTGTGTTCCTTCTATAGCATTCTTGACATGATTATTGGAAGTTTGACCCTTCTCGATGACATTAGCAGTTTCTTTTGTTGGTAAATTATCCATACGGTATTCTCTACATCCCATATCATGGATTTGGACCTTGGTGCTTGATGGTGCGATAAATTAAGTGGATGACTTAGGCATCTGTGGCTTGCCATAAATGTGGGGAGATAAAGGTAGCTTTCCAAGACAAAGAGCATGATCCAGGGTATATTCCCCTACTCCTTGTTCTTTCACTTGTATTTTAAGCTCAACTTCATTGGATTTTGAGGTGGATGCTTTTAAGGACTCGAGATCAACATATGCTTGAGAAGGAGGTGCTTCACAATTGCTTGGGATTGTGATTTTAGTTTTAGGACTTAGATTTTGGAAATACATGAAAGGATTAGGATCTCCTTGTATTGTGATTTCAACACTATTAGGTGGGAATTTCACTGATGGTATGTAGAAGGTACTACTTGCATTGCATGAATCCAAGGTCTTCCAAGGAGAATATTATACATGTCAGAGGGAGATCAAGGACTTGGAAAACCACATCCTTTACCATAGGGCCAACTCTAATCGGTAGAGTAACTGATCCTTTAGACAAGCGTTCCTCTTCATCATATGCCTTTCTGGTAATCTTTTTCCTTGGATCAACTACATTTTCAGAGAACCATAATTTTTTATTCAATTCTTGAGTACAAATATTAACATTTGCTCCTTCGTCTATCAAAAGTCGCTTGATCTTAACATTATGGACAAGGACATCAATGTGTAAGGGTGCATTATGTGGTTTTCAGATGGATAAATCATCGTTCTCAGTAAAAGTGAGAGTGTGAGGAGAGGTGATGTGTCCCACCATAGCTTGGAATTGATCTACATGTAGGTCTCTAGGCACTGTAGCAGTAGCAAGTGTTTTATCTAGGATAACTTTATGCTCAGGAGATAGGCATAGCAGCTCAAGTATAGAAATTTGCGCTGACGTTTTTCCTAAATGTTCTATGAGGTTGTATTGTGAAGCTAGTGCAGTGGGTTTTGAATTAGGACCTCTAAGGGTAATTGTGCCTCTACGGGTAGTAATATTGCAATCAGATTCTTTTCCTTTTATGATGAAAGTGTTTACATGGTTATCATCCTCACTGATGTTATTTATGATATAGTCATACTTAGTAGTAGTATAGTTTACACCACCACTAGGTTCAAGGACTTTTCCTTTACCCTTGTCATGCTTAGGGAAAGGGTTCTTAAACATCTCGCGATTAGAGTTACCAAAAGGAGTGTTTCCATCAACTGTTATCTTACCGTCATCAATAAGGTCTTTTATGAGATGTCAAAGTTTATTACCACTATTAGTCTTATGTCCTTTATGTCTATGATAGTCACAAAAGTGATCCTCATTCCACCATGGGGGTTTGACTTGTGGATTATATTTTCTCATTTCAGGTAGTGTTATAACATTTTTTCAAGAAGAACTTTTAATGCGGATTCAAGTGATTGTCCCAATGGTGTAAAATTTTGTTTAGGGAAACTTCTCTATTTTTTTTTTCCTTTATCTGAAGATGGACCTTTGAGATTGTAGATAGGCGATGATGTTTTAGTTTTTTTTGCATCAACAACTTCGTCATTGACTACATTCTTGTTCTTTACCCAAAAAGGTGTCTTGTTGTTTGAATTCAATTTTTGGTCTTTGTCGTTATTAAGTTTTATAGTTTCATCATCAATGAGAGTTTGTTCAATTCGCAATACCATCTCTATGGCTTCATCAAAGCAATCCAGGAATTTGAGGCAAAGTTCCCTTCCAATTTCTTTGTTCAAATTTTGACAAAAGAGGTCAACCAACTCTTGACCAAGAATGGCATAAGGCAATCGTTTTGTTAAATGTCTCCATCTTTGTATAAATGACACAAAAGATTCACCTTGTTTTTGTTTGGTGTTGAAAAGGTTTGTCATGGTCACTTTAAGGTCACAATTGAAACTATAATTGGAGACAAATTTATCAGCCAATTCTTGAAAGGATTTGATGGTCAAGGGTAATCGTGAAAACCATTCCATAGCCTCTCCTCCTAGACTGTGAGGGAATAATCTCATAAGGTATGTCTCATCAACTGCAAATTCCATGGTAGTAGCACAAAATTGTCTTAGGTGGCCCTTAGGATCTTATTTTCCATTATATTTATCAATTTTTGGTATGTCCTAGTGGTTAGGAAAAGGTGGCATTGGTATGCTCAGATTGAAGGGATAAGGACATATATCTTCAATGGAGAACTTGTGAGATGATGTTTTACTGTTCTTGAGAGTATCCAACTCTTGTCTCAATCTTCTAAGCTCATCCAAAATAGGATTGTTTGTAGGTTCAGGTTTTTATGTCTTTGAAGATCTCTTGTAACCAAGTTGTAGATAAAAGGGTCTATGATCTTTGATTCTATCATCATTTTTTGTTTTGGGATGCTTAGATTCACTAGATTCATATTTTCCATAAATCATAAGGACATGTCAAAATTAGGAGGTAGTTTTATTCCATCATCATCAAGGGCCTTGAAATATTGTTGTGGATTACGCTTGACTACCTTTGTAAGCAATTTAGTGAATCTATGATCATGAAATGCTTCGTCTATAGTGGATTGGGTTATTTCTTTGTCATCAGTTTCACTTGTATCACTAGTTACAACACTAATGTGATCTTCCCCATCAAAGTCTTTTCCTCAAGGGTTCCCTTCTTCTTGAAACATTTTTTCTCTTGTTCTAGGGGTCATAGGTGATTGTTCTGATTTTCAACCCAAGATAATGTATGAGACCTAAGACTAGGATGCAATGAAAAGGATATGATTCTAAGATGGGATATGAAAATGGTATGGTATGATATGACAAGCTAAGAATGCAAGAGCTCAAAGGAAACTCTAGGTCCAAAGTTGGTTATGATGTAAATGCTTTACTTGTGTTATGATGGATAGACACAAGGAACAATGATCAAGAGAGGGTATGTAGGAGATGATGGACTCCAAAAGGATTTCCCTACTCAAGGATAATGGTATGTTCCATAACTCAAGGATGATGAACCTCAAGTGATGCAGGGGATAGATAGCCAATGGTTTAATTTCAAGACCTAGGAAGAGTAGCCTAAGTGAAAAATGTGGAGGATAAAGGTATATTTGAGCAATAATGGATATGCAAAGGTGGATGATATGCAAGGATTGAAAGATCATAACTGAAGGATGATGGCCCCAAGAAATCTAAGTGATAGGTTCATTTTGGATGTTTTTGTTGTTTGACATTTTAGGGTTTTGCAAGGTTTAAGGTGTTGCAAATTACTAGGTGTGATGTTTGTTTGAGGTCTATTTTTTAACACACAAGACATAGTAGACAAAATGTTTGATTTTAACAATACAAGCTCACAAATATTAAGATTGGAAAGGACTATAGTCACTAGATTCCACATGGGTTTCCCCAGCCGCACTTATTCTTAGCGGGTGACTTAGAAGCTTGGCCACACTGGCTCCCCTCCATGGCACTCACTTCTCGGGTCAACCAAGCTTCGATCCCTCATGAATCTCCCATGACAGACTCTTCATCTCTACTAATAACTGTGAGAATGTGGATGCCTTGGCAATGATTGTTGTTGCACCAACAAATAGAAGGGTTTTTAGCAAACTACACAAGAGGGTTCTAGTGAATACTCAGGGACATGGCACCTCATGAGTGTACAACAAGCCACTTAAGGCTTTAACCAATCTACTAGG
This sequence comes from Sequoia sempervirens, assembly GCA_007258455.2. Lineage (NCBI taxonomy): Eukaryota > Viridiplantae > Streptophyta > Pinopsida > Cupressales > Cupressaceae > Sequoia > Sequoia sempervirens. The sequence goes on along the minus strand of VDFB02193867.1, from coordinate 129,568,360 downwards.
GGCTCTTATACCTTTAAAAGAAAAGGTAGGTACCAATTTTTGAATGGAACTGCACGACTAAGGACTACATACCATGAGGACTTGACATTTTAGTCTCATCCTTTTATATATCGACTCAACCAAAAAACCAGTTGGAGTCGATCCCTCTTGCGAGGCAGGCCCCTCTAAGGTATAAACACAAAAAAAGATGGGTTTGGCTTTCTGATCACCGAGTTTGCACAAGGTGAGAGCATAATACCTACCATCCTTCAAACACAACAAACAGTGTTCATTGACCTCCTAGTTAAATCTAAATGAGAAAAAACAATTGTTCATTTTAAAGCACAAATTGAAATGTTTTCTAATCTAAAAGACAATTGGTTTCAAAATCATGTCTTCATCGAATGTCCTGCATCAAAATCTCATTAGTAGTTTCATGCCTCTTTCTTCAACAAGTGTATGTTTTGATTTTCAATTCTATGCCAAATGAACCTGCAAGAAAAAGACAAATTAACAAAATTAGTCGGGTATGTACAGGATCATCATGGAAAAAATAGGCCCTTGAGTGGCAATGAAAATTCAAAAAAATCAAAGTTAGGCAACTTGACATAAAAATTTGAATAAGTTATCTATATTATTTCAAAAATATGTAAGAATAGAATTTGTGGAAAATTGAATGTAGTTTCTAAACTACTAGGTTTTTTTTAATAAAACAAAATCTATTTGGTGAAAATTTGAAATTTCAATGCAGTAGTACTTAAATTTCAAGAAAAAAATAAGTAGGTGTCTATCTAACCACCCTAACCATAATAAAATAATAAAAAAAATTATAATATTTTAGATATAAGTAGAGGACTCATGTCCGGATGTGACGACATTTTTTGTAATTTTTTCCAAGTAAATAATTAATTATGAATTTTTATTACAACTTTTAAAAATATAAAAACTTATGTCTCAACCACCTTAACTTGGTCAAAACTTCATGAATTTTTATTTTTTTAATCCTATAGTATACTCTAAGCATAGAATGTGACGATGTTTCAAATTCAAAAATATGATACCATTTGAAAGTTATAAATGTTTTACAATCAACCTATCAATCAGGACTTTAGTCATAATTCTAATAGAAAATGAATAATAATAATTTATTAAATTCAAAATAAATCATAATTTATATTTACGAAAAGCTGAGAATCTCCTCTACAAACCCTTTTCGTTTCATCAATTTTGGCTAAAAAAAAGTCGTCATCCACATGGGCGAAGTCTAGAAAAACAAGGTAAGTTGTTAAACACGCTTTTTGTGTTGACTTCTTAGGATTGGCATCTTTTAGCAAAATACAAAAGCAAACCCGAGGCTATTCCCTAGGCAATAAATTTTGTTTGATTCAAATCAGATATCCGATATTAATCCGATATCTGATTTGGTTTATATATCATTTTAAAAAATGTTAGACTTTATAATATATGATTTAGAATATACAATATATCTCATTTATAGTTTATAGTTTATTTTAATATATCTATTTTAGAATATACGATTTGGTTTATATATGATTTTTAAATAGTTTATAGTTTATTTTATAGTAGAATTTGATATCAATATCATTTATAATCTTAATATATAATCTCTATACAAATCTACTATATACCCTCTGCCCCCCTTCCCTCTCTCTCTCTCTCTTGCTCTCTCTCTATTATGCTCTCTCTCTCTCTCTCTCTCTCTCTCTCTCTCTCTCTCTCTCTCTCGTCTCTCCCTCCTACCCCCTATCCCTATCTCAAGTCTCTCTCTCCCTCTCACTCACTCCTATGTCTCTCCACTCTAACCTTGGCCATCTACCCTTAACCCTTAAATTCTTAAACTCTATACCCTCTCTGTCTCTCCCTTTCCCTCTACCCTCCACTCTCTCTCTCTCTCTCTCTCTTGCCTAACCTCCACCTCCTAATTATTGTTAGGTCTATGTATGCACAAATTGGATATTAGATTTGAATTGGATATCCGATTTGAATGAGATATCTTATTTAAATCAGATATCCGATTTGCAACACTAAAATCCTACCATTAGAGAGCATTATAAAATTGTTTTATTTTAAAAAAAAATCATATCAGATATCGGATTTAGTCGGATATTCAATTTGTGGGCCATACCAAAACCCCATATGGCCCATTTTTTGTATTCCAACGGACCCTACATTCTTTTTGTAGGCTTTGCAGATGACAAACATGTGGTTTCATATAGGAAGAGACAAAGATCAACTTTTTGGAGCATCTTGTACTCAAATTTGTCATAAACAATCATTTTTCAGCATCTTTTATGAGGTATAATGGGGAGCAGCAGTCGTTGGAAGCATAAACGTAAGAGAAAGCTTACAAAAGAACAAATTGAAGCATATAGACAAAAAGATAAAGAAGGTCATAGGAAGAGAAGACAAGGTATGTTAAATATTGGTGAATCTAAGCCCTATGGTCTTTCAAGTGAAGAGGAAATTGAATATGTACAAGGTGAAAATGTTGAACATGATATTGAAATTGGGAATGAAAATGTTCAAATTGATACTCAAAATGTTCAAGCTAAAAATGTTGGAATTGAAGATGTTGAACATGATATTCAAATTGGGAATGAAAATATTGAAATTGATAATGAAAATGTTCAAGGTGAAAATGTTGGATTTGAAGATGTTGAATATGATAATGAAATTGGGAATGAAATTATTCAAATTGAAGGAGAAAATGTTGGAATTGAAGATGTTGAACATAATATTGAACTAAGTGTAAATTATGTTTCACCAAATTACATAAGAAATGAAGAACCTTGTGTGGAAGAAAGACATATTCCAAACTCAAGACCTTCAAGAACCCCTAAATGGTTGCTTGAAATTGATGAGAACATTATAAACAATTTTGAAAGAAAGAGGTCAACATGAACTGTTCGGTTGTGGGCTAGAAGACTTTTCATATAATATTTTAATGATAAGACATTGACCGAGCAATGCCAACTTTTTGTACAATTGCTAAAGATGCATAAGATGAGACCTTTGCTTGTTAAATTGAAGATTTGTGTGAACAAGAAGACCGAAAAAAATTCTATTATTGTCAAAAATATTTTTAATGCTCTCAAGTCTATTGGAAAAAATAACAAGGAAAAAGATAAGAGAGTTGCTCGGAGAGTCATTACAACCGCCCTAGTAAGCTATCAATTGAAAAAGGCTCGCTTTATGAGACAAAATTGTATTGATTTTGACATAAATCGTAAAAATTTGGATAGAGAACTTGCAAGAAGAGAAAGAATAGATGATCCTCTTCAAAATAATACATGGACTTTTTTCGGGAGGCTTCCACATGTTGATAAGAAGCTAATCGATAATGTAAAGCAAGTAATTCAGCAATTTTGGCATGATAACTCTAGAGTATCACCCAATGCAAAGGATGTTTTAAAGTTAAGAATTGGCAATCGAGATCATACACCACATCCTAAACATTTATTGGAATCAAGCCAAACAATGTTGTTCAAAATTTTTATTGAAACACATCCAAATATGGAAATATTGCAAAGGACTTTTGAAGGTTTGAAGCCATTTTATTGTGTGCCTCTTAAAATTCGTAATACTTGTTGCAAATACCGTGTGGATTTTTCAATGTACCATGAACTATTATGCTATATCTGTTCTAATTTGCATACTAATGAAATGTTGTAGGAGTATGGTGCAATGCATCTTCTGAAATCATCAAGGGACTTGCTATATCTTTTTTTATGTTCTAGAGATGATGGTTGCTTTTTCTATAGAAATGATTGTTTAAATGCAAAGTGCTCACAATGTGGTGGCTTGTCAAAGTTTGTTCAATATTTTCATGAGGGTTCTGAACATGAATTTGGAAAGAAGCTCATTGAGAAAAAGAGATATGAGATAGTCAAATATACTTTGCAGAGTGGAGGTGAAGGTTCTAGATGTGAGTTGGTTTCAAAAGAATGTAGTGTTGTTGATTTTATTTCAAATTTTAAGGACAATCTTTTCTACAAGTATGCAAGACATAGTCATAGGTCTCAGTGGTTGGATCAACAATTCAGAATGTGTAAGGACTCTTTTCTGATTGGCACTATTATATTAGTGGTTGATTTTGTAGAAAACTACACATTGCAACCACAAAACGGGGTATAATCTCAATATTACAATTACATTCAGATTGCTATATTTTTCCACATAACATTTAGACATGCACTTGATAGTATAGAGGAGGATCAAAAGATAATCAGAGAGTATCATTTTTATATGAGTGATGGTAGATCTCACTCATCCGAGTATGTCCAACATTGTTTCAAGATTTTTTTTGAGTTCTTGCATGAGCATGATATAGCACTAGGCCGACATCTCATTTGGTCAGATAACTGCACAGGTCAATTCAAGAATGCTCGTATGTTTTATCGGTTGAGTAGAATACATGTAGAGAGGGGTGTACCTCATATTTGGAGTTTTTTTGAAGCTGGGCATGGGAAAGGGGAGCATGACAGAGCAAGTGCATGTGTAAAGAGAGCTCTAGTTAAGGAGCAATTGAAGATTTCAAGAGAAAAATTTAGTGATGCACGTTCTATTATTGATTGGTGTAGTTCAACATTGTCACAGGGAGGGACACTTGATTCAACAGTGCGCATATTCTTTTGGTTGGTTGAGGAGGGTACAGTGGGAGGTAGATTGGATTGTCATACAATCAAAGATTCTTCAAAGATGCATTCATTTCAAAGCTCAGATGCAAGCACATGGACATTTGGACATGAGAGTTGGCTTGTTTTTGTCAGAGTTGTATTCAATGCGAGTGGGATCAATGCGAGTCAAGTGAGTGGGTGGATACATGGGTTCCACAGTATCTAACTCCATTATCTCAAACAATATCCATGACAAATGACACAATGGAAAGTTTAGTTGATTACGACCAGCTTTCATATCTACTACATCTAGGACATGTTTTTGCAGTTGTTGCACCACAGGGGAATGAAGAGAGATCAGACTATTGGTTGGCTCGATGTGTGCAGGTAAAGCATAAGCTAACACAACCGATGGAAGATGATGATGGGTTCATGTATCCTATAGGTTTAGTTGTGGTTGCAGGAACTTGGTTGCGAACATATATGGTTAGAAAGAATGGCATACCTGCATTTTGAAAACTGAGAAACACAAAACCGATTCTCATGTATTAAGCATGGTATAGCAACAAATGTTAAGTTGTTGAAGCATCATTCGGACCAAAGACAAAACAACTATGGACACTTAGTAGTGTTGATCATGAAGCAATATTGGATACTCTTAAGCAAAGAGATGACCCTTCAGGCACACTTGAATAACATTTTCAAGAATGGAAGGTACAATGCTTAGGTTCATTATGCTTAAGTTCATTATGCATCATCAATTAGGTCACTTATAATTTAATATAGATTGTTTATTCTAAGCAACTTTTATATTGTGACAATATAGATTTCTCATTTGACAAATTTTGCGATATTTTTGGCACAATTGATCATGGACCTACTGCAACAATAGCCAGCTTTGATCCTTTCAGAGAGGTATGTAACAGATTACAATAATATAGATTGGTTATTCTAAGCATCTTTTATAGTTTTCATTACCATCTCATCATCAATTAGGACATTTAGAATAATATAGATTGGTTATTCTAAGCATTTTTTATAGTTTGCATTACCAATTCATCATCATTCAGGTTGTTTAGATTAATATAGATTTGTTATTCTAAGCATCTTTTCTATTGTGACAATATAGATTTCTCATTTGATAATTTTTGCGATATTTTTGGCATGATTGATCATGGACCTACTGCAACAATAGCCAGCTTTGATCCTTTCGGAGAGGTATGCGAAAGATTACAATATTATATATTGGTTATTCTAAGTGTCTTTATAGTTTTCATTACCATCTCATCATCAATTAGGTCATTTAGAATAATATAGATTGGCTACTCTAAGCATTTTTTATAGTTTGCATTACCAATTCATCATCATTCAAGTTGTTTAGATTAATATAGATATGTTAGCCTAAGCATCTTTTCTGTTGTGACAATATAGATTTCTCATTTGACAACTTTTGTGATATTTTTAGCACAATTGATCATGGACCTGCTCCAACAATAGCCAACTTTGATCCTTTCGAAGAGGTATGCGACAGATTACAGTAATATAGATTGGTTATTCTAAGCGTCTTTTAGAGTTTGCATTACAATCTCATATTCAATTAGGTCATTTACAATAATATAGATTGGTTATTCTAAGCATATTTTATAGTTTGCATTACCAATTCATCATCATTCAGGTTGTTTAGATTAATATGGATTTATTAGTCTAAGCATCTTTTCTATTGTGACAATATAGATTTCTCATTTGACAACTTTTGAGATATTTTTGGCACGATTGATCATGGACCTGCTACAACAATAGCCAACTCTGATCCAATCGAAGAGGTATGTGACAGATTACAATAATATAGATTTGTTATTTTAAGCATCTTTTATTCTAAGAATCTTTTCTATTGTATGTAGTTTAACTGCTACCTTGATGGTTTGTACAGGTGCTTGTCAGTCCAGAACGTGAACATACTACTCTTGTGGAAGACTGTGCCCTGAATGCTTCCAATAGGAAAATTTTCTAAAATTTGAATTTTGAAATGTGAAACAATGTAAAAAGGTCATAACTGTGTATGGGCATCATTTATATCCAGGTGTATGCTTTGTTACTGTTATTGAGACAATTCTATAATAACTTATTGTAATTGATCGAGCTACAACCAGAGGTTTTCTTCCTGGTTCTTTCCTACCAATTTGCTCGTTTGAACTAGGTTTTGTAATATATCCTATTTATATATAATAAATTACAGCGGCTTGCCACTTTTTACAAAAAAAATGTAAAAAGGTCATGTGAAAGTCATTTCCAATGTAATTGAGTCTTTGATCTAGCAAAGTGGAAACAAGGTATTTGGGTGTGCATAATGTTCAAGTTGATTGGGTAAGAGTTTTCTGATGCAAGAGCTAGGTGGCTTTAAACAACACAATTACAATTAAAGATGACATTGTTAGAACCTACACAAGCTTGATCCAACCTTAAATCTTGTTGCCCCCACATTTCATTGACATTACCATGTTGTAACTGTCCAACTCAACTACGGACCTTTCCATCTCTTTAAACCCACTTAGTCACCTTATACAGTCCTAATAATATCTACCATGGTCATTCCATCCAGCTACAGACCGTACAATAGATGGTATGGCCTTTTAGCACTTTGGACTCTTAAGGGAAATCATCGGTTCAATGTAGCTCGGAGTGATTCAGCATATTTGGGTGAAAAAGAGGACCATCCCTAGTGTAAACGTACCCATCTGGACGTGTTGGAACATTCCATTTGGTCATACGAGTTGTGGAATGAAAGTTGCACCACTTTGCAACTTTACATTACTTGCATCTGGCAACTTTTTCCTCCACTGAAAAGTCATCACCATAGGAAAACGCCTCCAAGATAGCAAAAACTGAGAGAGGTTTTTGTAGATGGTCCCAACACGATCCCATAGTCTCAAACGGAGAGTTTTTAAGGCTCACGGTATTCGAGACATAGCCCTTCAAAGATTGCTTCCTTTTAGCACTTTGGACTCTTAAAGAAAATTGTCGGTCCAATGTAGCTCAAAGTGATTCAACGTATTTAGGTACAAAAGAGGACTATCCCTAGCATAAACGTACCCATCCGGACGTGTTGGAATATTCCATTTGGTCGTACGAGTTGTGGAGTGAAAGTTGCACCACTTTGCAACTTTACACTACTTGCATCTGGCAACTTTTCCCTCCACTTAAAAGTCATCACCACAGGAAAACACCTCTGAGATAGAAAAAACTAAGAGAGGTTTTTGTAGATGGTCCCAACACAATCCCATAGCCTTAGACGGAGAGTCTGTAAACCTCACGATCTCTGAGAAATAGCCCTTCAAAGATTGATGCCTTTTACCACTTTGGACTCTTAAGGGAAATCGTCGGTCCAATGTAGCTCGGAGTGATTCGGCATATTGGGGTGAAAAAGAGGACCATTCCTAGTGTAAACGTACCCATTTGGACATGTTGGAATAGTCCTTTTGGTCGTATGAGATGCGGAATGAAAGTTGCACCACTTTGCAACTTTACACTACTTTCATCTGACAACTTTTCCCTCCACTGAAAAGTCATCACCACAGGAAAACGCCTTCGAGATAGCAAAAACTGAGATATTTTTTTGTAGATGGTCCCAACACAATCCCATAGCCTCGAATGGAGAGTCAGTAAGCCTCACGATCTCTGAGAAATAGCCCTTCAAAGATTGTTGTCTTTTAGCACTTTGGACTCTTAAGGGAAATTGTCGATCCAATGTAGCTCAGAGTGATTCAGCGTATTTGGGTGCAAAAGAGGACCATATCTAGCGTGAACATACCCATCCGGACGTGTTGGAATAGTATTTTTTGTAGTACGAGTTGCAGAATGAAAGTTACACCACTTTCCAACTTTACACTACTTGCATCTAGCAACTTTTCCCTCCATTGAAAAGTCATCACCACGGGAAAATGCCTCTAAGATAGAAAAAATTGAGAGAGGTTTTGTAGATGGTCCCAACGCGATCCATAGCCTTGAATGGAAGTGCGTAAGCATCACGGTCTCAGAAATAACCCTTCAAGATTGCTTCCTTTAACACTGGACTCTTAAAGGTAGGTGACGTGGGTGCTATGAGCGGACAGTAATTCGTGCTTTTGTGCATTTAAGGAACATTTTAATTTGGAGGTCGATCTATGAAACCCTATTCAAGGGTTTGAGTGCATTTAAAATGGAGTTTTAAGCCTTCCACCCTAAAAAGTGGCCTCCAAATAACTTCAAACACCTTAACTACCTCATTTCTTATTCATTTGTTTTGCAAAAAATAATTTTCATTCCAAGAGGCTAAAGCTTTCTTTTTTGCTTGTTGGATTGAAATTGGGTAGTGACACAACTTTCTTTTTTCAAAATTGTTCAACATCATTGAACTAAGAATTTATCCACACATCTGACAGAGTACCTGAAACTAAAACCCACATTACACTTGGTTCTCGCCCGGCTTGATGTACTCTCCAACATCTCTCTTCTCTCATGTGGAGAGTTAGAACTGCTTGGCCATGCCTTTGCATCATTAGGAAAGTTTTGCTCTTTTTGACAATGTCAAAAGCATGGTTACATACAAATTAGGCAAAAGACCCTTCCTTTTAGATTAGCAATGCATGGAATATTCAAAAAGTATCCTTGATATTACAAAAAGGTATATGTTGACACACTTCGTGTGAACAAGAAGACCCTAAAAGCGACCTATAAATCACTTCAAACACCTTAACTACCTCATTCTTATTCATTTGTTTTGCAAACAAGCATTTTCATTCCAAGAGGCTAAGCTTTCATTTTTGCTTTCAAAGAAAAATCTTCCTATGCTGCTGACCCACACTACTACGGGTAAAGCTAGATTTTATTGTGGACCTATATTAAGCTACCACTCTCAAGACCAATGTAACAATGATACAAAATAACGTTTGAGATTGCAAGAAGACATCAAAATGGCTAGTGTACTAAAAAAATTCTTATGATTTCTGAAGAATGTTGATAACTCTACTTAGTTGTCTTCTTTTTTCAATATCATATAAATTGAACCCTAGCATCAATAGACTATGTATATCAAGCTACCACAATTCAAGTTTCAATGATGAATATTTATCATGCATGTTTTAAATGACATTCAAGTTTATGGTGGTTTTTTTGTTTATATGATGTTATATGATATTCTAATCCTAATTCATGCTTCTAGGCTGCATATATATATATATATATATATATATATATATATTATTCTTACATGTTTTCTCCATTGTTCGACCCCTACACACCAAGTAAATGGTTGTATAGCGTGTGGAATGAGGGGGCAGCAGGCCTGAGACCCCTTTAAAGTTTGTTTGAGTGCATTTAAAATGAAGTTTTAAGCCTTGCACCCTAAAAGTTACCTCTAAATAACTTCAAACACCTTAACTACCTCATTCTTATTCATTTGTTTTGCAAACAAGAATTTTCATTCCAAGAGGTTGAGCTTTCATTTTTTCTTGTTGGATTGAAAGCGGACCATGACACAACTTTCTTTTTTCAAAAATTGTTTAGCATCATTGAACTAAGAATTTATCACACATCTATAGAGAAACAAAGGAGTACTACAAACTAAAACACATTACACTTTTGTTCTCATTGACTTGATGTACTCTCCAACATATCTCTTCTCTCATTGAGGAGAGTTAGAACTGCTTGGCCATGCCTTTACATCATTAGGGAAGTTTTGCTCTTTTTGACAATGTCAAAAGCATGGCTGCATACAAATTAGGAAAAACACCTTTCCTTTTAGATTAGAAATGCATGGAAGATTCAAAAATTATCCTTGATATTACAAAAAGGTATGTGTTGATACACTTCGCGTGAACAAGAAGACCCTAAAAGTGACCTCTAAATCACTTCAAACACCTTAACTACCTCATTCTTATTCATTTGTTTTGCAAACAAGCATTTTCATTCCAAGAGGTTGAGCCTTCATTTTTGCTTGCTGGATTGAAAGTGGACTGTGACATAACTTTCTTTTTTCAAAAATTGTTTAGCATCATTGAACTAAGAATTTATCACACATCTGTAGAGAAACAGAGGAGTACTACAAACTAAAACACACTACACTTTTGTTCTCACTGACTTGATGTACTCTCCAACATCTCTCTTCTCTCATGTGGAGAGTTAGAACTGCTTGGCCATGCCTTTGCATCATTAGGGAAGTTGTGCTCTTTTTGACAATGTCAAAAGCATGGCTGCATACAGATTAGGAAAAATACCTTTCCTTTTAGATTAGAAATGCATGGAAGATTCAAAAAGTATCCTTGATATTACAGAAAGTTATGTGTTTATACACTTCAAACGTGCAATCACCCTTTGGTTCTTTCAAAGAAAAATCTCCCTATGCCACTGTTACACTGCACAGGTAAACCAGATTTTGTATTGTGGACCTATATTAAGCTACCACTCTCAAGACCAATGTAACAATGATACAAAATAACATTTGAGACTACGAAAGAAGACATCAAAATGGCTAGTGTACTAAGAGAATTCTTGTGATTTCTGAAGAATGCTGATAACTCTACTCAGTTGGCTTCTTTTTCAAAATCATACAAAATAAACCCTAGCATCAATAGACTCTGTATATCAAATTACCACAATTCAAGTTTCAATGATGAATATTTATCATGCATGTTTTAAATGACATTCAAGTTTATGGTGGTTTTTTTGTTTATATGATGTTATGTGATATTCTAATCCTACTTCATGCTTCTAGTATATATATATATATATATAATTTTTACATGTTTTCTCCATTGTTAAATGCCTACTTAGCAAGTAAATAGCTACACAACGTAATGGAATGAGACATGAGCTGGGGCCCTTTAAGAAGTTTGTTTTGAGTGCTTTCTTTTCATTTTTGTGAGTTTTGTGCCAAGTTTTCCTCAAGAAATGTGGTCTCATAGAATTCCATGACAAAGCAAATGCAATTGATAAAATTTGCTCCCTAGTTATTAGTTATATAATGTGAAGTAATTGCATAATTACTTAGGTTGAATTTGTAAAAACTATATTGTAATTGAAATTTTTTTCATCTATTAGCATCTAGTTATTGCCAATGTGAAATAATGCTTTGAGGTTTTGAAAGATGTGCAATGCAATGTAATCAACAATATGAATATAAACTACATAATATAACCATTTTTTTATGTTATTATTACATTGATATTTAACCATTGCTGCTGATTAAATTTTCAAAGAGTTTAATCATGCACATGAGGAGGAAATTAAATTTCGATTGTCAACTTCTATATGTCAAATTATCCAATAATCAAGTGTATGTCCATATACAAAAATGGCATCAACGCCAACTCAAACAAAGTTTTACAATATGTGGCATATGCCATCTCGATATCTATTCAAGATTTACATGCCAAAATGTCTATCTCCTCCTAAACTACTGGTGGATCATCAAAATGGAGCCTCTTTGAAGCACTCGTTGGCTCTGAAAGTAGCTGCACAAGAAAAAGTCAAACCATAATTGAGATTAGTTATACTATATAATTTAAAATTGAATAATTAACATAAAAATAAATATACATTGAATTATAATTGAACTCTAAAATTGAAATCTTGATTACCTGAAATATATGTCTCTTTGAAGGGTCGGGAGTCCTAGAATATGCCCCTCTCAAAGAACCAACCAAACCAACTTTGTAATGTCAATCTATATATGTGAACAAAAACATAAAAATTGATCCAAGTTAGCATACAATTCCGTTAATAGGAACATATTTACCAAGCACAAAATGAAATAAACACATACCTCTTTAGGTTTGATCTTTTCTTTATCTCCTTTAAATTGTTTCAACACCTCCTCCTTACAGTGTTGAATACCTACTCCCTTGGTGTTGAAGCACTTGTCAACAAGCGGTATAACTCACAATACACCTATACATACATATGGAAACTACCAATCTATGTCAATGTATGCATAATCAATAAAAGATCTTATAAATCGTAATTCAATCAAATTTGAGTTCAATTAACTTTCCCTTATCTAACATTGCACCTCCATAGTGTGGAGAGTGTCGCTCCTCGCTCACACTAGGTGTTTCCTACAAGCAGAGAATAAGATAAACATATAAGTTAATATATACTTTCATTAATGACAATTCAAATGACAAGAAAGTATATAGTAAAATAATGTAAATGGGTGAGTGCGAAAATACATAATGTGTGCGTGTCGAGGCCAAATGAAATGGCCCTAGATTATGGTCCGCGTGTGAGCTCCTCGGACATTAACTATTAGTAGGCCATGTAAATAGAAATATTAGTACTTGATTCACCATCTCTTATTAATATTCGACAAAAAAATGCGATTATGAATTTACACCTTAAATGTTACATGTGTGTAACTATTTCCAATGTCCACCTCTCTAGCGGAGAGGACTCTATAGGGTGTGCTCCACTCCCTTGTATGTGATTTTCTATAATCTCCATAGATCTTGGATGTCATAATCAAAAGTTTCTAATGGATGCTCAGCGGGTTGTACAATAGGACCCAAGCATATCTATTGGAACATATTGCAAATATGTGGCACACAAATATGTGGACCCAAGAAGGATGATGCAGCAACATTGGATCCATGTAACATCACGGAATGTGGGTGAATACTAAAGAAGCATAAAAATGGGAAACCAAAGACCACTCAAAGAGTGAATGGCACAGATGATGCAGTGTGGTTGCATCCTCGGTAATATCACGGATGTTTAATGCTGGAGTTGGTAGAGGAAGGGAGAAAGGGGCAATGTGGGTGCCTAACTACTCTAGCGCCCACGGCCTATCACGGGCATGTATACCACTCCCTGTATACAGGAAAGGATTTAATGTCAAAGTAATTGACATGATGCCCTAACAAAAACTCAACGTATAATTTTTTAATAAAGTAAAAAGGCACATCAAGATTATTGTTGGGTGGTTTATCAAAAAACATACACCAATGATCCCAAAATTTATCTACTATGCCCCTATGCATGCACCATTTTATAGAAAGTTTTGGTTTGTTAACATTAACTAGCAAACCAGTGCGGGGGCTAATAAATAAAGAAGCTATTTGAGCTTTTGTTATTTGGAGATTTTTCACATCATCATAAGACAATCCACATGCATAATATTCCCCCATGGTTTCTCACCATGAATGAAAGGCATTATGTTGGGTGGAGAGGGTTTCTACATTTATAATTATTTATGTCAATGTGGTTGACATATATGGGATAATCGAGAAATTTTCTTATAAAAATCACAAATGCCCCTCAATTGCTCCAATTTTTCACCAATTAAGTCTTCAATTGATGGCTACGGAGGTGGTGGAGTGTTTGGCATTTTTGCATTTTGATTCTCAGCTGGTGGATTTTCATTCTCAACTGGTGGAATTTGTGCATTCTCATTCTTAGCAACCATAATTCCTGATTAAAGTTAAAAACTAATTAATCTAATTAAAATTAGACAATATAAATGAAATATTATAAAAATACCCTAGTTTTTTAAAAAAATCCAAAAAAAACCCTACTTTTAACAAAATCTATAAAATTCTCTAATTCTTATACAAAATACATAAACAACACTATTTTAAATCAAAATCCATAAAATTCATTTAATCAAAATCCATTCTAAACTCAATTTTTTCATAAAAATTCAATCAAAAACCCTATTTTGAAAAAAAAAACCCATAAAAAATTAATTGAAATTATACAAATCTAATTCAAAATTCAATCAAAGCAAAGAAAAATCTAAAATCTAACCTTTTCAAATCGGATATTGGCGAAATCATATACCTGTTATGTGAAGAACCTCCTCACTGTGCGTCCGCAGGTTGTTTGTGACTGTGAAATGATTTTGACAGCTCGAAATTTGTTTATATATACTTTCTTCAAATCGGATATCCGATTTGAATCAGATATCCAATCCAAATCGAATATCGGATATGGAAATCTTGGTTTGTTCATTGCTTTGGAGGTGTGTACTAACACCCAAGCCACAAAAAAGTCAACTCGACATTTTTCGCATTTTTGGGTCAATGAAAGATGTAATTTTTTCCTCATTGCCACTTTTTGGCCCATCATGATCCTGCACATACCCAGTCACAAAACTAAAACTAAACTAAAATGAAAACTAACATAAATCCTAACAAAATTAATTTAATCTAAATTATTTATGAATCTAAATTAAAATAAAAAACATTAGATCTAAAATTAATTCTGAATCTAAATCTAAATAAAATCAAAAATCAAAAATTAAAACCTAAATCTAAAGTTAAATCTAAAATCTAAATCTAAAATTAAAACTTAAATCTAAATCTAAATTACTTCTAAATTAAATTAAAATCTAAATCTAAATCTAAATATAATTTAATTCTAAACTAAATTCAAAATCTACACTAAAAAAATCTAAAAACTAAAATCTAAACTAAATTAAAAAAATAAAAAAATCTAAATTAAATTAGAAAACTAAAAATCTAAACTAAAAATCTAAACTAAATTAAAAGTTAATCTAAATTAATTAAAAACTAATCTACTTAAAAGTTAATTTAAATTAAAGACTAATCTAAAATTAAAAACTAAATTAAATCTAAAAATTAAAAAAAAAATACACTAAAGCTAATTTAAAACTAGAGCTAATTAAAAATAAATAAAGCAAAAGCCAATTAAAAAATAATCTAAAACTTAATTAAAGATTAGTCTAAAGCTAAAAATTAATTTAAAGCTAAGTAAAGATTAATCTACAACTAATTTAAAAACTAAATTAAAAGTTAAAAACTAAACTTTGATGAAAACTAAATTCAAAACTAAACTTATATTAAAAAAAATAAAAATTAAAAATAAACCCAAATTAAAACTTAAACTAAAAACTAAAAATTACCAACTAAATTTAAATTAAAAGTCTAATTTAAGACCAAATCTGCAACAGAAGCATAGATATGGCGCATGAGTCATTTGACTGAAATGGAGACCTATACATTACAAAATGGCATAAGAAACCTTCAAGCAAATGAAATTTTAGACCAAAATTCTAAAAAAAAACAATGAAAATTGATGTTGCTCAAGCTCGATATGTTGAACAGACTTCATGTAAATATTATTGGTAGACGTACCAAATTCTCCAATTGTTGTCAAAGCAAAGTATAAATAATAGAAATTGTAGAAACATGAATGGAGTGCTTAAGGAAGAGTAGATGCAAATTAAAAATGAGTTTTCAATCTGCCATCATAATTAATTTCTTAGATCACCAATCAAGAGTGTACAGCCAGTGTAAATAAACTAGTAAGTATGCATGTACATTTAGTCACTCCTATTACAAGCAAAATTGTGTAAACACTAAACAATATTCATAATTTGTAAAGAAAAACATCCTTGCATTTTAGATGAAATCCTTAAAGTATTCCTACAAGATATTTATTAAAACATCAAAATCCCAAACAATCATGATTTTATCATATCTCAAAAGTTTCGATCTGGGTTTTTGTGATTTTTGGATAGCAATCAAAAAACATCAAAACACAAAAACCCATTAAATTTCTCACAGACCCAATTTATATTTTGTGAGAAATGTTTGTCCCACCGGGTGTGCCAAATGTGTGCACTAAAACAAATGATTTTATGAACCAAAATCACTATTTCATCACAGCACATCAATAAAGCTATTTAATTTTGAAAACAAAATTATAAAACAGATATCTACATTACTCAAAAATAGAAAACGTTTTCAAAGAAACTAATCTAGATATTGCACTCCTATCATTCAAGACTTTGTGCTAATATTTAAAATGCTCTCAATAAAAACATGTGCACAAAGAGCTATGATGAATGGAGATTCAAAATGGAATGTAAATATTATAAATGGGAATGCAAACAAACCAAATGTTGCAAATAAAATGCAAAGCAAAGATAATGGATCTCAAAATCTATGGAGATGCAAAATGCATAGAGCTTCAATGAAACGTGGAGCTAATGCAAAGAAAATGTGCATGTCAAAATGAGAGAGTTGTGCTTAAATAGGCATTCTCAAGGTGAATCTGGATTGCATAATGAATGTGGGACAAAAGATTGGCTTGGAGGAAAAATATCCCACATGCATGAAATGGGTAAAATAAAAGATTGAAATGGATAAATGCATGTAAGTGGCAAATGAATAAATTAATGAATATGTGCAATATTTTAATGGTTAAATGAATATGCAAATGTATGAATATTTTATAATGGATAAATTATTGTGAAAATGGGTTTAGTGAAAATTATTATGGACATGGGGTTTATGAGTATAATATTTTAGTGATTATGATTTTATGAGATGCATAAATATTTATAAATGATTATGCAATGGTAATGCATGAAATATGAATATGATATGAATGGATAAATGGATTTACGCAAATGGAACAATAATGGATAGATTATTAAATGATTTAATGGAATATGCAAATGATATTTTAGTGATCAATGCATAAATGGTAAATGATAAATGATTAAACGATTTTATGAATAATGCTTATAGATGCTTATAAAAACTTATAATATGAATAAATGGTTATAATATGGAGATATGGTTATGCAATGGTTAAATTAAATATGCAATGATTATGAAGAAATGTTTTATGTGTCTACAGTCCTCATCATTCTCATCTCTCATTTCAAGACACACCTTTAGAGTGAGGTAAGTTAGGGCATCCTTCTGCTCTTGGCTCTTCATGACCTGGGGCCTTGAACATGGTTGGTCCCCCTCTCTTACACTTGTATCATGTCATTCCACAAGTTAATTTCTTAATCAAATACTTCAATCAAAAAATAAAAATTTGGCTAAGTACAAGAGTTTTCAAGTCTTAGTTCCTATCAGACCCTATGCCCCAACAAGAACTTGGAACCTTAGAGTATAGTTCCTTGTTCCCTCCCACAACTTGTGCCTTTCACTTTCCACGATTCCTTTTCGTCTACTTTTTATTTCATTATCTACAATTCCTTATCAAGCCCTAAAGCCTGATAGGAACTTGAAACCTAAGGGTTATGGTTCCCTATTGCTTCTCAAAGTCCAATCCCCACTGTGCTCTTATCCCTTCTCCTTCATCAAGTCATGGGTCTCAAGTTGGAATTGGAACTTGGAACCTTAGGTTCCATTTTCCAAGTTCCTCTCGCCTTTTGGTCCTTGCTTGCATTTCTTTTCTAATCCATCGAGCCAGAAATCTTGGGTCTTGGGTTGAACTTGGAACTTGGAACCTTCATTATGATTCCAAGTTATCTTTTGTTGTCTCCCCCTGATTTTTCTCCTTTTAGTTCTTGTTGAGGCCTAAGACCTAACAAGAACCTAGAACTCTAGGTTCCAAGTTTCCATTTCCTCCCAACACTTAGCTCTCATAACCCTCCAATTTCCTCTTTGGGCCTGAAACCCATCGGTTGCATTTTTCTTTAGACCTAATGCTCACTAATGCACTTCAAAATTATGAGTGCTCACTCCCAGGTTCCATCTAGAACCTAAGACATGTGGGGCACTCTAATGGTTGTACATTCCTCATGGAACCTACCACCCAATTGGAACCCAGTCAACATAAAGTGCACTTTTTGAAAATAAGTTTAGGCACCAAAGTTCAAGGCACCTTGATTCACCCAACTAGCTACATGTCATTAATGAAAGAGGTCACCTAGCTACCAAAATTCAATGTAAAGGCTCTATATCAATCTAAGGTGCCCAATTTTGGTGGGATCCATACTTAGCCACAAATTTGGCATTGCTAGTGTCACAAGTTAGGATTTCACTCCTAGTAGTTGTTAAAGTAGTTTTTTGAATTATATTCAAAGGAGGTTGGTTGTTGTGTGGTTCATGAGATGCCAAAAAGTTGAAGGGTGGCCATTGATGCTAGGTCTAGCCCATTCATTGGATTGTAGAGTCATGGATATGAAAGGATTTAGAAAATACAAGTGATTTATGTGCTTGAGTGTCTCTAAAGTAGTATGTATATCTTTTGGAGGGTTTGTAGTCACAACTAGAGATTTTCCTTTACCACATTCATTGACATGGGTGTAACTATAGATGAGATGAATGTAACAACATTCTTAAACTATTGCAAGATTTGCAATTATCTCTTTCATATTGTGCATGAATATATGCAACTCTATTTTGGATAAATAAATATGCACAATCATTCTAATTTCACAATCTTGGGTATATGAAAATGTAATACCCATTGTTATTCTTGTATCTATTTTTTTATATTCAATGGAATGTGACTCTATTACCCATGAATAGGCACCAATTTGGAACTGTTGTACTAGCCTCATATTACATCAAAAATTAATAAGTGGTTAAGAATCAATCCTTCCTATGCATTTATGGCCAACAATAGAACCAAGGAATCATTCTTAATTAAATATTCAAAAGATATATTTTATGTGGGTCATGTTTGTATATTTATATAGGCTATATATTGGTTTTGAGATAGCTATTTTCTTTTGGTTTGATGAAGTTTTGGAGCCAAGTTGATAGGTTGGGTTTAGTTATCAATATGTTAGGTCCTTATTTTATTTGATACCAATACCTATTAAGTTATACACATGGGAATACCCTCCTAATTCCAAGTCAAGTTAAAAGTGAAGGAGATTAAATCCACTCTTGTAGAGTTTCCTTTAACCCTCCATATTTTTTGATGAGTTGATTTTACTCGCATGATGACAACCATGGCCTTGTGAGTGGAATTTAGCTCTAGGAAGTGGAGAAACATTTTGGGACCCAATTGTTTACACTCTCAAATAATTTTAAGTTAAAAAAAATGAGAGAATTTATTGGTGAAATGCCCACATTTTTCTATAGGTGTCGACAGAACATTATTAGGCCCCATGAACTCTAATTGAAAGAATTTATTGTTGAAATGTCCACATTTTCCTGTAGGTTTCAGACATAACATTCTTAGGCCCCATGAACTCTAAGAACTACTCTATCAAAGTTTGATAATTTTTACTCTCATGTCTCTTAAGAAACTCTACCATAACCATGAATCCTAGAATGCTTGGGATACTTGGGGAACAACATGGATCCTCATCAAATTCCCTACTTCTCTATAATTGAAAATCTTGAAAGGTAATTTTCCTTTGTACTTACGAGAACCTCTTTGTAGCTTCCTGAAAAAAATTGCTCCTTCCAGATCTGATCCAATATCAAAATCTTCATCAACCTACTTCTTAGACACTCTGAAAGCAACCTCTTTCCTTATAGAATCTTCACTTTCAAATATGATCTCAAATGTAGTTAAAGTTCCATGCAATTCAATCAATTTTAAAGTATTCAAATCCTTAGCTTCCTCAATAGCAGATATTTTAGGATCAAACCTTCTAGGGAGAGATCTAAGTATCTTCTTCACAAAAATCTTCTCTTCCAAACTTTCACCAAGACCTTGAATATGATTGACAACTTCATCAACTTTGAGCATGAATGCAACAATGTTCTCATCTTCGATCCTTCAAACTCAGCTCTGCAAGTTTTCAACTTTTCCTCTTTGACTTTGTCACCACCTTCATAGATTGATTCAAATTTGTCCCATATGTCCTTTACTGTTCTGCACTGCATTACTTTCACAAATTCAAAATTAGTCATTCCACATAAAAGATCATTCTTTGCCTTAGCATTGATTTCAAGAGCCCCCTTTCCAACACGATCCAGGTAGGAGGGTGATTTTCAGGAGGATCATATCCTTCTACAACTAACATCTAGATGTACATTCCTAAATCCATCAAATAGGACTCCATCCTAACTTTCCAAAATAAAAAATTGGATCCATCAAATACTCGTACTTTATTTCTAGAAGAACTCTCTTGTGCCATCCTAGATCTACCTTAAGTTATTAGGCTTCTTCAAAGGAACTTGGATCTGATATAGTCAATTGAAGGGCACACAATCTACTGAGAGGGGGGTGAATCAATAGATCTACTTAATTAAAAATTCTCAACTTCAACACTAGACTTATTGGATCATGCAACTTCAACTTTTGCTACTATTATATAGTTTTTCAACATGAAGAGCACTTAACCATACAAGAAAACACAACACAAAATAACACCAGATATACGTGGAAACCCAAGATGGGAAAAACCATGGTGAGAATAGCTACTTGGATCTACTGCCCAAATCTATCCTCACAATGTAGAAATAATAAGTGAGATTACAAAATGAAGTAGGCACCAACCTAGCAGAGACACCAATCCCCTATTGAATTTGTAGGCATCAACCTACTAGAGACAACAATCACCATTGGAAAGAGACCAATCCCTAGTGGAACAATACAACAAGTAGAACACCAGTCCTACTAGAATACATAAATAATAACATATTTGAAATATAACTCTAATGTGTACCCAAGTCACAGCTAACACTCTTCCACATTGAGAATGATCTTTTGATACTGGCACTCCCTCTTTTCTTCATAGTTTTGTACTAAATATTACCTTACTTGATCACAACTAATACAACCGATACATCATACAACTCACACACACACACACTTTTGATACATCCAAACATTTGAAATATATGCAAGACATTACATTAACATTCTTCCATGTTGGCTAGGGATCCACACAAAACCACTTGACGACATAAGATGGACCTAAATTCAAATTACATGAAACATGTATTACAATAGTCCAAACATAAATTTATTGTCGCCAAAAGAACTTGATGTCGCCTGCCACCACAAGAACCTTAATCAAGTCTTATCCTCACTCCACACACAAGATTTGAATTCCACACACTACTTGTTGTTACAGCACATGCCTTGAACTTTGAATAGCTTGATAAACCTTCTGACACTCCAATCTTCTTGTACACTAAGCCTCACCTCTAAAAATGCAAGAAACTAATAGAACTAGTGTAGGCATACTCTCCTTCCAAACCAAAGAGAAAACATGCATTTCTGAAAGAAATGCTAACCATATTTAGAAATCTCTCTACCCAAAAGATATTCTTGAACTGATTTTTGAACCACCACACTCATACTGACTACATACAATGCATGGTATAATAAACATACCAAGTATTTGAAGGCAGTCACGCCTCAATGAAACTTAATGTATGTTACTTGATATAAGATATGATTGATTAGATAGTCTACACACTAATAACCAATATGCTTCCAGAACTTTAAGTCAAATAACAATTGTAGTACTCCTACAATCTCTTTCATCTTTGATAGCCTTGACACCCTTTGAAAATCATTTGACATCAGTGAAAACCTATGTTCAACAACCACCACCTCATAGACTATACAAGATTTAAAACACTAGTAAAGGATTATGAAAAGTGGTTTGATTGTAATCATATGCTTAATTGATTGTAATTTATAGATTAATTAATACCATATATAAAATTTTGAGATGTAAGAGATTAAACTTAAGGTATGTAAGAGATTAAATTTTAATCTGATAAAACAATAATAATAATAATATAATTATATATTGTTTTTAAAAAAGTTGTGTATGAATTTTTTTTTAAATTAAAGTTTTTCAAATTATTTGATAGAGTTCATTATCAAAATTATTAATATTTTAAAACATCAATTTCTAAATTTTTTATGTACATATATTTTCAAAAAATAACATTCTAGAAATTACATAAAATATACATTTTTTTAGACTGTAGGAATTGGGTAAACCCCCTATAAATTGCAGTGTACCTAGTAATTTTTTTCATGTGATCGATGACGCTGATGTGACACACCCTCCAATTTATAGATTGGAATTTGTGACCTCTAACCTGTAACATGATGCTTTAGCCAATCAAACCAAGGCCACTACCCCTTAAACTATACCAATTTTAAAATACTAATAAATTACAATAATATTTAAATAAATTTATTATTAGTATTATTTTCTAAACTAATAAATTTTAATCAAGTTTCACCACAATGGGTTATATTTTCAAATTAAAACATTAGCCACTAAGAAATTAAACTTAAGTATCCCATCCTAATCAATTAAAGAATTCACTAGAAAGCCTAGGGGTTAAATCAATGGCCAAATGACCATTTTAATTTTTTTTGGAATTGTTAAATATAATTCAAGTTTTCTAATGATCACATCATATGTAATAAATTTTAGTTAATTTTATTTAAATCTAATAAATTTATATTTAATTCTTGTTATGTCATTATTTATTATAAATTTTCTTAATATCTAAATGATAAGTGTATATCTAAATGATATATATATATATATATATATATATCTTTGTTCTATGCTATTTTATATATATATATATATATATATATATATTTTTAAATTTTAATTTTAATTTTATTTCTCAAAATCAAATCCTAACATTTTGTTAAATTATAGTGTTCTTTTCAAAACATTCTCAATTCATTTCTTAGTTAATTGCTAGTAATAAACGAGATTGTAGACATAATCTTATCCCCATTTCAAATCTAAAATGCTGACATTCTAAAAATGACAATTTTGAACATGACCATTATCTATCAATATATGTGCTAAAATTTTCAAATTGTAATCTAGAGTTGAGTATTTAAAGGTATCTTCTTAGTTAATTTCAATAATCAAATATTAACTAGAAAAAATATTGTCAAATATTATTCACATATTCGATCACATACAAGTAGTCTTGATTTACATCAAGCACAATTACTTAGCATCCAACATTCTCTATTTATTTATTTTCACTATTGTTTTAGATCAGTCTCGGGGCTTGATTGCTATTAAGTCAAATTCTCTTACTTTTATTATAACATGTTCCAGTGACACTTCTTAGCACCACTAAATTTTTCTTATACATATGTCATCTAGAAAATTATAATTTAAAATCCATATTAAATAAAATCATGCCAATTTTAAAAATAAAATATGTCCCTCAATCCAAATCAAGACACAATCTAATCCCAAATTTTTAAAACTCATAGATTTCAATTGTCTTAAAACTCTAATTACATATTCAAATAATAATATTTTAATATATAAAATCAATATTCTAATGATTTCAAGTTAAACCTTAATTCATTTTAATTAATTCAATTTAGTTGCTATTAATTTTCATAATTCATAGCTAAAATATTAATATTGTTCCTAGGGTCTTCACCACACGCTGCAATGGCAGCTGCAACACCGTTGATATGGTGGTCTTCATCAAGTCTCACTCAGTGAATAGAGGTAAAATGGATGCACTGGATGGGGTTGGGACAAATGGGAGAAAGGTGTCTGGATTGATTTGGGCAAAGGAATAATGGTAGGCTGCAAGGTACCAAAACATCCCGTGAGACAGTGGTCGCATGACGTGATGGAGACGAGGGAAAGTCAACAAAGAATCGCATGATCGGGCCGTGCCAGTGGTGCGTGCATGGTGGAAGAAAGAGACAATATGAGATAAAGAGATCTGGCACCAAGACACCGTGAGGATGGCTTCTGGAGTGGAGGCCGGAGTTCAATCCGCGGAGGATCGGATAAATGATGACCGATGCGAAATGAATTGAAATGGTGATGTGAAATGTGAACAAAATATCCGGCGAGGAGCCGATGATGAAAATGATGATGCGATATGCCGGATGAAATGACAACACAAGCAAAATGATAGCTGATGGAAGAGGGATTACGATTTGTACCGCGAGATAGGTGATATAGCGATGATGAGTACGATGATGATGATAACCCCTAACCTGCATCCAACTGGTCCGGTCCGGAACCGCACGACCAATCCACTAAAAATAATAATAATATTGTTTCTAGATTCTTGCATTGACATATTGGATGATAATAAGATCTAGAAAACAAAAGAAAAGGGAGAAAAACTATATTCCACATCATAAATTTATTTCTCCCTTAAATTGATTAGTAAGGTTGCGACCTCCATAATTATGCCAAGAGGTTTTTCTCACTTACAACACATGCTTTGATAGTTCATGCAATTACAAAATAAAACAATCTCAAATAAAAATATAAATTGTCAACGTAAGCTATATTAAAATACAATGAATAAAATAAAAATATAACACCTCTTATTGTTTCAAAGATTTTAAATTCTTTGATGTTGATTTTTAGAATATAAAATAAAGATTTTTTTTTTGAAATTCTAAAAATTATTTTAGATTTTAAAAGCTCAAGATGGAATTTAGATAATAGAATAATAATTTAAATAAAATATTTTAGAGAGTAAGATAAATATTTTAGAGAATAATTGATAATGTTAATTATTTCTACATGTATTTTTTATTATGTTTGTAAAAAAATATAATAAAATATGTATTCCCATAATGATATATCTCCATGTCTTTTACATATATTTTTCTGAAAATAGATATGCTAGACTTGAATTCTTTTGCTTTATCCATATATCATTATTTGTAGGGTGCACTTATTTCAAAGATATTAAAATAAAACTTTTCATAATTTTAATATGATAGGCAAGAAAGAGGATCAAGAAAGTCAAATGCTCTTACTTTTGTCATAACATGTTCCAATGACACTTCTTAACACAACTCAATCTTTTTATACATATATCATCCAATATTATAATTCAAAATTCATATTAAACATAATCATGCCACCTAAAATAGAATATGTCCCTTAATCCAAATCATGGCATAGTCTAATCCCAAATTTCTAAAACTCATAGATTTAAATTGTCTTAAAACTCTAATTACATATTCAAATTACAATATTTTAATATACAAAATATGTATTCCAATGATTTCAAGTTAAACCTTATTTCATTTTAATTAATTCAATTTAGTTGCTATTAATTTTTGGTAACTCATATTGAAATAATAATATTCCTTCTAGATTCTTGCATTGACATAGGGGAGAGGACCTAGTAGTTGAGCACATTCTAATAGTTGTGAGGGTTTTGATATTTTTATTTATTAACTAAGCATATATAGACTATTCATTCAACATTTAAATATCAATATTTATATATTTTTGTGTTAATCATAGATATATTAAAAACTGTGCAACTACCTAACAGTCAATTAAAAAAAAATACATATATCATTCATTGCACATTGAATATGACACAAAATAAAATGTTATATATAACAACTTCAAAGTACTTTTGCAAACATAACAAAGCTAATATTAAATATTACATTTACATTTGTCCAAACACGTGGACAAAATAGTCAAAGTTGTACATGTTGCCTACTTAGTAAATACTCTAAACTGTTCAAGTTCTAGTGCACTACTTGACATAAATAGAAAACTCTATTTTCAATAACTGGTCTCATATCTCATTAAATCTAAATAATAAATGTTGATACTGCAAACTTCTCCCATCAATCATTTGTACCATCTCTCAATACTTCTAAGCAATAAATTTTTTGAGACTGCAGTACCTGCAAAATCAAATAGTAGCTCTGAGACTCACCAATTTGATCAATATCAACCAAAGTTACTACAACAAAATTTGAAATTGCCTCTTTCAATCTCTAACATCTCATTTTAACCAATAAAAATGCAGTATTTGCAAGCCATAGATCAACCAATTTCAATTTCATATAACTAAAACAAAAAGAAGCTATAAAAATAACATATGATGCAATAAAACCATTTACTTTCTCTGAATCAGACTGCATACATTCTCATTCTCACTACATGTTATCAGAGTTGTCAAGAGATTGCCAGACAACTCAACATATCAAATTGCAGAGATTTTCAAACTGTTCTGGTGTTTACTATTCAAGTATGTTGTTTTTTCCTTCGACAAAAAATTATTAAGTTTATTATTTTTCAATTAAAAAATAAATACACATTGCACAAAGAATTCATATCAATTAATGACTTAGTCTTAATAAACTTGTCAATATTCCTTATCATCAAATGCTTTCATCAAACTTAGTCTTAATAAACCTGTCAATATTCCTTATGAAAAATCTTTTGATATTGCTTTTAAATTTACAAGTTGTAGTAACGGAAAAAGTATCCTTTTTCCTTACTTTATTTGGGAATAATTTTCATTGAATTAACCCAATTTTTCCTAGGTATAATGTTGTAATGTGTTGTAACACATTCACATTGATCTTGGGACCCTTTTTAACAAAATGTACCTAATGTGTACCCTATTTATGGTATTGTAAAGTGTTGTAACACTCTTTCACACTTATCTCTAGGTCCTCTTAATTAATTGTGGTTAATTGGAGTTAATTAGCCTCTTTAATTCAAATTTAAGCCTTATTTGTAACACCTTCTGAAGATCTATCCCAACACCCATAATTCAAATTAGATAACATTTAATTGGGAAAATTTGAGGTCCTAGAAATTGGTCCTCCCTCTATAGGACCCCCTTTTTTCGTAGATTCTACCTAGTTTTTTGATGTTCTTTCATTCCCCAAAGGCAAGGTCCTGGAAAATAGTGTCAGGACCCATTTTCCCTAGGTGGCGAATGGGTACTCCCTTAACGAGGACCCCC
>VDFB02193867.1:129510236-129541223 GCA_007258455.2 Sequoia sempervirens | reverse complement strand
CAATCCAAGTTAGACAACGTTATAAGAAATAGAACAAGGGTATTCTTTAAGTAGAATAATATGACTTAAGAGAGTGTCAAATTGGGTGACATATTAGTGAGTATGTCAACCAGGCCCAAAAATGCATTAAATTCATCCAAGAAAAATAACATAAAGCAAAGCTCCCAACCTATAAAATTATGCATGATCTAAAGATGAAATTAGTAAATGATATATGCCCTCTTGAATTGTATGTACTACAAAGGAATGTACATAAATTTATGATATAAATTAAAAATAAAATATTTATGACTAAAAATTAAGTGTGTATAACTAAATAAACAATGTGTACATTCAAACTATACTTACCTATATGCTCAATGTCAAATGAAGGATGTGGATAAAAAATGCCCACATGCTTTTCCCCCATTAACAAGAATGAAGACATAATTCCTACAAAAAGAAATAATACCTTACCCACAAGTAGCCAAATCATGTGAAAAGTGTAGAAGATCATGAAAATAACATAAATATAAGATGTGTAAAAGATATGAGAAGAGATCAACTAATAAAGTCACTAAAATAAAGTGGATGTGGGTCTTATTGGTGTATCTTTTATTTCATTTCATTAGGTTGTTATATAATTTCCTCTAATATCTAAGTTTATCTTACTTAAGCTTCTTTTGGAGTGAGTCATGGGAATTGGATTGTCAACATCTTCCATAGGAGTTAATCTTTCTTCCTTTGAAGATTCATGAGTGATGTATAATGTTGGTCATATTTTCCATTTTATTCTCTCACATATCTTATATTTTCACTCACTCACTTACATTTATTGTAAGGAAAGCTAAGGTGCGGAACTAACTCTCCTAACATCAAAACCTCAGGGAAGAATGCAGAGGTGACTTTAAATTTTCAATTATAGTCCAATTAAGATACACTTGAAAGAAATAACAAAAAAAAAAAAATGACCATACACACATGAACACCATATTTACGTGGGAAAACCCTTATGGGAGAAAAACCCACCACACCAAGAAAAACCTATTTTTATTACAGTAATGGAAATTACATACAGAGTACGGGCTTCACTCTCTGATGTCAAATTATAGCAGCATACACAATGATCAACCTTGTCCAGAACATTCAAGTTACAATGCTCTCAGAATTGAATTCACATTGATTACTCAATTGTTCATCGAACTGTTCATCCCATTGATCGTCCAACCAAACTGTACACCGAACTGATCATCATCTTCAATCTCTGAGTATATCCATGTCATTCATGGTCTGTTGAACTTCCTCACAGGAATGTCCACAATAGTCTAACTGCCAACGGTTCCCATTCTGCTTCTCTGATTGGTCGAAGACACACCATGTAGGACAGTCTTCCAATCGGTCAAAAAACATTCAAACAATATTTGCATGTCGGTGAGACACTAACCGTGTCTCCCCGATGCCACAAAGCCTAACTATCGATATCGGCAGGAGTCATCACCTTCGGCAAGACGTTATACCGAATGCAAAACCATCTTGTGAATCTCTATCGGTAAGAGTTCTCCTATCGCCAAGAGTCTCGTAGATCTTTATGTCATACCGATATTCATCGAGCAAAGCTATCAATGAGACAAGCCACATCGTTGAGACGTCATACCAATGATCAACACATATAGCGCTATCGGCAAGACCATCACTATTCAGTGAGAGGTCATATCGATATTCATATCCATCAGTGAGACTATTCGCTATTTGGTGAGAGTCATAACGAGCCCTCAAGTCATACCAATATGAACATTTGTTGGCAAGACTTAGGCTATCGCTAAGAGTCACTCCACAGATTATAAGTCACCTTGATGACTCCAAGTGAATATCCTTCGACAAGACAACCATCCGTCGCCAAGAGTTCTTACCGAGTCTTCATGCTTCTCCCTAAAATCACTTGTCACCCAGAGTCTCCCCGACATCCGATAAGAATAACCTGTCGGCCAGACCAACCCACTTGGCAGAGGGTTACAGCGAACAAAACAAGTCACAGCAATAGCTCCAATTGGCAAGATAGCAACAAGGTCTCGGCGACCTAAGCATTTCACAAGGTTGCACAACTGCTAGTCAGCCAGACAATAAGGATGTCACACCGACTTGGCTCTTTCATAGGTTTCAGCCTGTGAGATTGAGGCACACAATTCCAACAAACTCCCACTTGATGAAGATCACACAAGCACCTCCAAAGCACAACAAAGCTACTAAAATTCATTGGCACTAAGGGCCATTGAACTAGCACACCACCTGAACTTGTCTGTGCTCACTGGCTTCGTCAATGCATCTGCAACATTCTCCAGAGTATCCACTTTTTCTAAAGAGACCTTTCCATCCTCCACCATATCTCGTACAAAATGATACTGCACATCTATATGTTTCGTCCTGGCATGGAAAGTAGGATTCTTTTCCAAACAAATAGCACTCTGACTGTCATAGTAAATTGTTATTTTCCCTGCATCAAAACCAATGTTAGAACACAAACATTTTAACCAAATTTATTTTTTACAAGCATGGTTGCTGCCATGTATTCTGCCTCTGTAGTTGACAAAGCGACTATAGCCTGTCGCTTACTCATCCAACTAACTGCACCACCATTCATCATGAAAATATACCCACTGGTGGATCTTCTGCTGTCAATGTCCCCTGCCCAATCAAAATCCACATAGCCTCGAATACTGAGAGTCCTCTATGATTCAACCAAGTTCCCATGGTAACACAAAGCATATTCTGAAGTGCCCTTCAAATATCTAAATACTCTTTTCATAGCATCCCAATGTGTCCTTCCAAGATTAGCCATAAACCGACTAACTACTCCCACTGCTTGGGAAATGTCTGGCCTTGTATAGACCATTACATACATAAGACTTCCAACTGCACTAGCATAAGGCACATTGGTCATGTCCTCCATCTCAATAGGAGATTTTGGATAGTCTTCAACAGATAGCTTTGTTCCCTACAAAACTGGAACAACTAGCTGCTTGCAATCATTCATACAAAATCTCTCTAGAACAGTCTTAATATACTTACTCTGACTAAGCCAAAGTTTTCTACTCTTCATGTCCCTAGTTATTTCCATTCCCAGAATATACCTTGCTACACCAAGAATCTTTCATTTCGAACTTTGTAGACAACTGAGACTTAAGATCAGAAATCATTAACTTACTATTGCCTATGAATAGCATATCATCAACATAGAGAGTAATAATAAGAACTTGATCACTTTTAGCTTTGTAATACACACAATGATTAGATTTTGATCTTACAAATCCCAATGATAAAACAAAAGTGTCAAACTTTTGGTACCACATTCTAGGAGACTGCTTTAATCTATACAGAGATTTTTTCAACTTGCAAACTAGTTTTTCTTTACCTTTCTCCACAAAATGCTCAAGCTGGGACATATAAATTTCTTCTTCAAGATCACCATGAAGAAATGTTGTCTTCACATCCATTTGTTCGACCTCTAAGTCATACGCTACTGCAAGTGACAAGAGAAATCTGATAGATGTCAGCTTAGCTATAGGAGAAAAAATTTCTCCATAATCAATTCCCTCTACCTAGGAATAACCCTTCGCAACCAACCTCGCCTTATATTTTTCCACACTGCCATCTAGACCTATTTTCTTTTTAAATACCCATTTACAGCCAACAACTTTTCTGCCTTCAGGAAAGGGCACCAAACTCCAAGTATCATTCTTTTCTAATGATGCCATTTCTTCATTCATGGCTTCCAACCAAGAGTTTGAATCAGACATTCTAAATGCCTCTTTCACAGTCCTAGGCTCATTAGTGCTAGAAATTAAAGCATAAGCATAAGTAGAATCTATCAAAGAGAACCCATACCTATCAAGTTGCTTTCTTTCATGAGTTGACCTCCTCACTTGCTGAGGCTGAGGTTGTTGTTCTTCTTCAAAACTCTCAGAACTACTTGAGCTCTCCTCAGTTTTAGGTACATTTTGAATTTTCAATTCCTCTTTATCTGGTGTCGAAGGAATTTCAACTATATCCCTTTTGTTTTTGATTTTGTCTCTGACTATAGATCCAAGGTAGAAGGCTTCAGCTCACGAAAGATAACACTTATACTGTATAGAACCTTCTTTGTATCAGGATTCCAAAGCTTGTATCCTTTTATGCAAGCACTATAACCAATAAAAATACATTTGACAGCCTTTTTCTCCAATTTAGATCTTTTCTCATTCGGCACATATGCATATGCCTCACAGCCAAAAACACGAATGTGTCTCAGAGAGGGCTTCTTACCAGACCATGCTTCCAAAGGTGTTTCCTTAACAAGAGAAAAATTAGGAGAACGGTTTATCAAGTAACATGATGGAGCAACTGCCTCAGCCCAGAACTTCTCCTCCAAGCCAGCACTACTCAGCATACTTCGTGCTCTTTCCATCACTGTCTTATTGAACCTTTCTACAACTCCATTTTGTTGTGGAGTGTAAGGTGTAGTTTTATGTCTTTTAATTCCATGATCTTTGCAGTACCTCTCGAATTCATTAGAACAAAATTCACCACCATTATCAGTCCTTAAACATTTTATTTTTCTTCCAGTCTGATTTTCAATAAGGTTTTTAAATTCCTTAAACCAACTAAACACTTCTGATTTATTTTTCAAAAAATAGACAAATTCCCTTCTTGAATAATCATCAAGAAATGATACATAGTACCTTGACTTAGACAAAGAAGGAACATTCACTGGACCAAAAACATCATAATGTATATAATCAAGCAAACCAGAAGATTTGTGAGGACTGGAGTAAAATGAAACACGGTGTTGTTTACCATATATACAATGTTCACAAAACTTCGAATTGAGGATTCACGGTCATCAAGCCCTTCCAGCCAGGTTTTTATTCTTCAAGGTTTTTAAACCTTTCTCTCCCATGGCATGGCCTGGCTGAAGTGCTAGAGCATAGTCTTTTCTGTGGAAGTTTAACTTCCATAGAGTTTACTATCAGGGAACTTTTTCCTTTTTCCCCCCATGAGTAGCTTTATGTGACTTTAGAGACACTATTGCATTGCATACATGTGCATCAACCTTATACAAGGTACCAATCGAGCACCCCTTGCTAGCACCATAGAGCCTCTAGTCATCTTGCAGCCATTTCAGAGAACGTGACTTGCACTCCAATATCATTCAGCATACTAACAGAAAGTAGATTTCGAGCCAGACCTGGTATATGCATTACATCATTGATTCCCTTCACTCTTCCATCAGGGAATTGAATTATGACTCTTCCACGGCCAACTATTTCCAAAGATCAATCACTTGCCAAATGCACCGTTCCACCATCGTATTTTTCATACTTTGTGAACTAGTCTCTATGAGATGTCATGTGGAAAGATGCTACAGAATCAATTAGCCAAACATCATCTGATGCCTGTGTAGCCAACACTGTAATGAAAGCGTCTGCATCACTTTGAGAAGAATCATTATCGGAAGAATACTTCTTCTTCTTCTTTTTATCCTCTTTACAATCCTTTCGGACATGACCAGGTTGCCCACAATTCCAGCACTTCACCTTGGACTTCTTGCCAAGAGACTTTGATCTCCTCTCTGATTTGGATTTGGATTTCTTGTCCTTCTTCTTTCCTTTATCTTTCGATCTTCCTCTAATAGCAAGAGCCTCCTTTGCCATCTCAGAAGATTTCCTTCTCATCTCTTTTGATAACAAAGAAGCAACTTCTTCCATCTTAAAAGTGGATTTTGTACTCCCAATAGCCATCACCAGGTGATCCCAAGAATCTGGTAAAGAACATAATAACAACATACAGCGACCTTCTTCATCAATCTTCACACCCACAGATGTTAACTGTCCAATCAGCATGTTGAATGCATTCAAATGATCAGCAATAGACCCTCCTTCCTACATTCTCAAAGTGTACAGCTTCTTCCTCAAGAACAATTTATTCACCAAGGACTTGCTCTAATAAATAGTTGCCAGTCTTTTCCATAAGGAAGATGCAGTCTTTTCTTCATGAACATTCAGAAGAATAGAGTCTGCTAAACAGAGCCTTATTAGCCCCTTTGATTTTCTATATGCAAGGTCCCAATCCTCTTGCTTCATGCTTGTAGGCTTCATTCTAGACACAACAATCCAAAGATCATGATCAACCAAAAGATCTTCCATTTTAAGTTTCCACAACTCAAAATTGTTGCCATTGAATTTCTCAATTTTAATCTTTCCTGACGTGTTTTCCATCTTAACCTATAATTTGAATTACCAAACTTCTACAAGACTCCCACTGAACAGAATTGACACAAAAAACCAAACGTACCCACAAGGATAACACAACTGGCCAAGCTTTGATACCATTTGTAAGAAAAGCTAAGGTGCGGAACTAACTCTCCTAATGTCAAAACCTCAGGGAAGAATGCAGAGGTGACTTTAAATTTTCAATTGCAGTCCAATTAAGATACACTTGAAAGAAATAACAAAAACAAAGAAATGACCATACACACATGAATACCAGATTTACATGGGAAACCCTTACGGGAGAAAAACCCACCACACCAAGAAAAACCTCTTTGTATTACAGTAATGGAAATTACATACAGAGTACGGCCTTCACTCTCTGATGTCAAATTATAGTAGCATACACAATGATCAACCTTGTACAGAACATTCAAGTTACAATGCTCTCATAATTGAATTCACACTGATTACTCTACTGTTCATTGAACTATTCATCCCACTGATCGTCCAACCAAACTGTACACCAAACTGATCATCATCTTCAATCTCTGAGTATATCCATGTCATCCATGGTCTGTTGAACTTCCTCACAGGAACGGCCACAATAGTCTAATTGCCAACAGTTCCCATTCTGCTTCTCTGATTGGTCAAAGACACACCATGTAGGATAGTCTTCTAATCGGTCAAAAAACATTCAAACAATATTCACATGTCGGTGAGACACTAAACGTGTCTCCCCGATGCCACAAAGCCCAACTGTCGATATTAGCAGGATTCATCACCTTCGGCAAGACATTATACCGAATGCAAAACCATCTTGTGAATCTCTATCGACAAGAGTTCTCCTATCACCAAGAGTCTCATAGATCTTTATGTCATACCGATGTTCATCAAACAAAGCTGTCAGTGAGACAAGCCACATTGCTGAGACGTCATACTGATGATCAACACATATAGCACTATCAGCAAGACCATCGCTATTCGATGAGAGGTCATACCGATATTCATATCCATCGGCGAGACTATTCACTATTCGGTGAGAGTCATAACGAGCCCTCAAGTCATACCGATATGAACATTTGTCGACAAGACTTAGGTTGTCGCTAAGAGTCACTCTGCAGGTTCCAAGTCACCCCGATGACTCCGAGTGAATATCCTTCAGTGAGACAACCATCCGTCGCCAAGAGTTCTTACTAAGTCTTCATGCTTCTCCCCGAAATCACTTGTCGCCCAGAGTCTCCCCGACATCCGATAAGAATAACCTGTCGGCCATACCAACCCACTCGGCAAAGGGTTACAGCGAACACAACAAGTCACAGCGATAGCTCCAGTCGGCAAGACAGCAACAAGGTCTTGGTGACCTGAGCATTTCACAAGGTTGCACAACTGCTAGTCAGCCAGATAATAAGGATGTCACACCAACTTGGCTCTTTCAGAGGTTTCAGCTTGTGAGATTGAGGCACACAATTCCAACATTTACTACATAGTTACAAGGGCATAGGATATGTAATGAAACAACTTGCACAATAAAGGAATATACTAGGAAATATGATACAAATACTTGATAATAAATAAGAATAGCAAGCCACTTCAAGGGGTAAATCTTCTAATTATCTCCATTGACAAAAAAATTGTAATGTGATTTTAATAAACTAACCACAAGCTCATATATACCCTACATATACCTTGGTTGCCACCCAAGCTGACCTAGATACTTAAATATAAAACCTACGATGATTTAAATATATAAATAAGAATATAATATTTATTATATTACTATACTAAGATTTAAAGTAGCCACAAGCTAACTACTCATAACCCTATGCATGTTATAATATTGAGGGCATTACATGCCCACCTCTTTGAGAGAAGTATTATCCTTAATGTTAATCAACTATAGATGCTTTTGGATTAACTCTTCATCCTCCCATATAGAATATATTTAAATGGTAAGTCTTCTTCCATTGAATGAGATACTCTATGAATTTTTATCTTATTGCTCTCAAGTCTTTTAAGAGACTTTGTTAGAAGTGTGTAACCTAGATGGATTAAGACACTTAGGGAGGAAATGGCACCTACCCTAGCATTCAACCACCACCCTGATGTGTTGGCATATGATTCAAAACCTAGAGGATATGATAGGGCATGTTTCCAAGAATATTATGAGGACAAGCCCCATGCTATTCATTCAACCCAACACAAAATAAAAAGTTAGATTTAAAACTGTACAGGCATCCATAATTGAAAATAAGTTAAGGATGGATATACTCATTGAGTTTGAAAGGAAATGTGAAGAATGAATTAAGGCCCTACAATCACAAAGACACCCTAATGTTAAAAGAAAAATAGGTTTATCCATCCCCTCTTGCCCCATTTGATCTTATTTACAATAAATTTGACCTTTCTTGGGTCAATTATGAAAGGTAGATGATGATATCTTTAATATATGGATTAATTCCTAGGTTTGATGGGTATGATCATTGGGAGGGGGGTGTATAGCTCAAGGCATTTCTAGATTTCATGAAAGATTATATTTTTTAAAGATGAGGACATGTGGATGAGATTTTTTGTTAAGTCACTAGATGGAAAGACAAAGAAATGGTATTAGAGTTTCTTAAGCACTCGTTCACTTCATGGAATCAACTTTAAGCTACATTTAAAGACAAATTTTCTTTGCATTTGGATATTGTTGCTCTTGTTGAAGGATTAGAAGATATTAGATGGAAAGAGTGAGAGTCTAGCACATGGATTTCATTCACAAGTTGGTTGTTTCCCTTTCTCATATTTCAAATGATTTTAAACCTAACATATCAACTTGTATTAATATGTTTCTCAAATCCTATGATGTTACTCTAGGTTTTGATTCAATGAGAAGAGTCTGATTTGGTGGACATGCAACAAGCATATAGGTACATTAATTTTATTGATAGCCTAAGAAAGGATATGATTGCAAATTGTTTATCCTCAAGAATAGAGGTTGCTAGTGTTGAACAAGTTGTTGTAGATAATAGTTGTATGGAGTGGCATCAAGTAGAAGCAATATATCAAGTGATGATTGTGTTTGCAAGTAGATAGAAGAAGGTTTTGGTGCATTGTGTGACAACAATATAGAGGATAATGATAGTTTTTTTACCTAGAACTTTGTCTAGATCATTCATTCATGGATGATAATCTAGTGAAGAAATTAATGATGATTTCCAATTTGAGAGTGAGTATGACCCTATTGTATTTTACAGTAGTATGGATAGCAAGGAAGATGTGTATGTGGGAGAATTGTCACATGAATTAGCTCTAGTAGTTGATTATGTAGCACATGCATATGTTGGTAATTCATGTGGTGAATAAGAAGATATTTTATTGATTAGTCTCTTACCTTCCTTTGTCCTATTTTTTTTATTTTGAAGTTTCTACTAATGGTTTGCATGAGGATATTTCAAGCACCATTATACATGAAGAGACAAATGTAGAGATAAATGTTTGAACAACTAATGATGTTTAATGTGATGATTTTGCATGTGAAGAGTAAAAAGTTGGTGATCATATGGAAGCATCTAAGAACCTATTTGTTTGGTGAGCAACATGTAGTCTTTCTCATGCATAGTGTACTTGAAAAGGGTCATATGAAATTGTTGTTGCATAATTGAATGTGGAACTAGTTGTGTGCCAAAAATCTGATTTTAGCAACACATATATCACAACAAGTTGCCAAGATAGAGATAAGATAATGAGACAATTTGAAGAGTGCAACTCTTCACATGATCTAAATTTTTGTGTTGATGAATATTTCATCAAATAAGTGATAATGGGGTATGTTGGTAGCTTGTTATCTCAAAAGTGTGTAAAATTGAATATAAGGTTTTTCTTTATGATGAAGGTGTAGCTTTTCATAGTATGGATGATAATATGCTTGAGTTTGAGTTCTTCACTTGGGCTCATCATACAACTTGTGATGGTTTTGAGTAGCGAAAAAATCCAATTTGATGATCAATTGGTTGCTCAAGTTTCATGTATACTTGAGCTTCATTTTTTTCAACTTGAGTAGTAAAAGGATGAGCTTCCTTTTGGAAGTCGGCCTTGAGATGATGAGGACTATTTTTTGTTACAATGTGAATTGGAGGTATTTTACTTTTTTTCTTGATTCACTCATGGAGGTCAGTAAATATGAAAATACCATGGATTCTTTTGATGTTGACCTAATTTTTCAAATTGTGCTCCTAGAATTGCTTTGATTTCAAAGATATATCATGGTATATGTGGTTTAGCGGCTTATATTTTGTGGTTGACATAAAATGGGAAAATTGATGGTGGAGATGGTCTTCACTCTCTTAGAGGAAATCAAAAATTTGAACAAATGAGAAGAAGGATGCGACATTTATTAGAATTGGGTGAGGGGAAAAAAATCAAGATAAGGGAGTTTGGCTCCTTCAACAAAATGATGTTTGACAAAGGCAACTTGTGATTGCAAAAAAATTATCATGGCCATGTGCCATGGGCATTCATGCAAGGTCTAAGGTACATATTTTATTGTAAGTAAAATTACAGTCATACCTCCATTTTGCTTTTGCTTCCATTTATTTGGCTACAAGTTGGTGTTCCAATGTATGTATTATTTTCCCTATTTTACATGCCAATCGTGTTTTTTCATGTCATATTTTGATCTACCCGAATATGTATGATTTTCATTATGTTTACAAGAGACACATGTCCCCACCTAAAGACATTAATGGGAATCAAATCCATGGTACCCTTTTTCCTGAGTCCTTTCAATTTCCATGTGTTGTCTTGGCCATTTGTGACCCATTGTTGATAATCAATAAATAAGAAATTTTGAGTGGGTCATTTTGTTTTTTTGTACCTTTGGTTCTTGTTGTATAGGCACTAATTTGCACCCCTTATGCAAATTCCCCTTTTACACTTCCTCACCTTAGAAAACCAAATCTAAAGGTGAAATTCCACATCAACCCACTGCCTTCGTTCCATTTGGCGTCTATCTTTTGCGTCGGTAGAAGAATAACTTTCGGTGATGCCTGTGCAGCATGCAGATGTCCCTGACGGATTCCTGTGTTTGAAGTTGGAAGAGGCATTACAGTTCCTATTGGGAATAGTTTGTAATGTCCCTCTTTGACCAACTGACCCAAAGATGCCTTATTCTTGCTCATTCTTCCTTCAAATTGATTCATTCTCACTTCATTTCATCCTCTTGCAATCTCTAAGAATTCTAGCAATCACTTCTTGCATTCTCAATCATTTCTCAGCCTTCATTTCACTCCCAAGTAGCACTTTGGCACTTCATAGCAGCAGTAGCAACATCAACACTCCATCAACTCCATAGAGCAAGTGTGGAACAAGCCATTGCAACAAGGGCTTGAGGTTTTGCAACACCTCCCTTCATCACAGTTAAGGTTGTGGTGAATGTTCAAGTCTTCTTTTCTCCTCCATTAGCTAGTGAGCTCTTGGTGGAGGTGATAAGCATTTTCACTCCTCTCCTCTACGATTTGGTTGAGTAGCACTTTACT
This sequence comes from Sequoia sempervirens, assembly GCA_007258455.2. NCBI lineage: Eukaryota > Viridiplantae > Streptophyta > Pinopsida > Cupressales > Cupressaceae > Sequoia > Sequoia sempervirens. The sequence continues at coordinate 129,529,483 of VDFB02193867.1, read as the reverse complement.
ATTTTGTAGTGTTTATTATGCTCTCTACTTTCTTGTCTTCTTTATCATACATTTCTCTATTGTTGCTATCTTAGTTGTCTATGGAGGTGGAAACACCAAAACGGGGGTCTAACTAAGGTGGACCCTTATACAACCCCCAATAATTTTCCCTATGTCTCAAGTGTGTAGGTGGACATGCATTTGGAGCTAGCTGGCGAATAGGCACTTTTGTGAGATTATCTTTGTCACCCTAGCTTTAATATATCTAATTTATCACATTCATTTGTATTTCTCTTATTTCATAGTTATGTTTTGTTCTCTTAAAAATCACTAGCTAGGTCGTCAGCTCATTTTCTGGTAGTTCTTACTGTATTTTTAATCCTTTGGTTGTATAGATGCCAATGCACCTAAGAGATGCCAGCATGTTGCACTATCGTCCCAGAACCACACTTCCATCCTTGGGCAGAGAGCTACTTGAGGTATAATGTTCAACCCGAAAACTGGCTCGCCTAGCCCCATTCTAGATTTTGGGTCTGCAAAGTGATTGAAGGACCTTATAGATTATTAACGTCCCTCATTTCAAGACACCCCTTTAGAGTGAGGTAAGTTAGGGTAGCCTTCTGCTCTTGGCTCTCTGTGACTTGGGGCCTTGAACGTAATTGGTCCCCCTCTCTTACATTTTTGGTGAACTTGACATGAACCAACATCTACTCATTCATTGGTGTTGAGGCTTTTCCCTTGTACCTTGTGATCATTGTGCCCTTGAGTGTTGTGAAGATTTATAAGCATCACAACCCAATCCACAACCTTTAGGTATATTGTTAGGAGAAGTATACGACACCTTTCGATGGAGAGGACAAAGTTCACTATTGGTTTCTCTACAGGCCTTATTGTTAGGTTTACTGTTGGTATTGCCGCATAGGCATCTTCGATGAGACAGACCACGTCCCCACTCCTCCTACATCTCCTACACCATCATCAGTGGACGAGTACGAGGCCGTTCACATTCCTTTAGAATATATTTCTATTATTAGCAAGGGACTAGGTGACTTGGAGAATCACTTAGAAAAGGACCCGAAGATGGCTAGGGCCGCTAGGGTTATCAGCAAAATAAAGTACATGGTTAGAAAAGATCGAACTGGCATAAAACTCCTGGCTAGTCTCTCTAGTCTAACTAAAGCCTGTGCTCCTCCAAACAATCCTAACATTGCACAAGGGGCCACTTTTGAAGATCATGAGAGAAAGCTAGGAATGTCAATGCCTCCCACGTCTATGTACATGGCCAATGTTGTACCCTCAAACAGCATTCCCTCTGCCTCTGAGAGATCTAAAACTATCAAAGTGAACAAGATCCCCTTGGGTTTTAGCTTCACCCCTCCTGTTACCTCTAGCAGTAGAGGTTTTGGCAAGATGAGTGGTGGAGGCTTTGGTAATGGTGGTGGCTTTGGCAATGGAAGCGGCGCTAGTGGAGGCAGTTCTGGTGGAGGCCATGGTGGTTGCATTGGAAGCGGAGGTGGCTCTAGTGGAGGCCGTACTAGTGGAGGTGGCTCTGGTAGTGGTTTTGGCGGTGGTCACACCAGTGGGTCTAGTGATGGCTCTGGTGGAAATTCTAGAGGAGGTTCCTTTGGCCCTATATCTTCTAATGACCCTATTCTAAACACCCTTCTTCAAAATATGGGTAAGATGTAGAGCCAATTGGCGAGTCTCTCCCAAGCCTTTACCTAGCCTATCTTTCAACCCTTCTTCCGGCATAGCTTGTTGTCAGTCGCAATTTTGAACACTCCCTTCCCTCGAGGAATGGAGATTCCTAAATTCGAGATATATGGTGGCAAAGGAGACCCACAAATGCATGTGTCTACCTTTAATGCCCTGTGCATAGATTTCTTCCATCATGATGCATTGATGGAAAAACTATTCCCTCAATCTCTCAAGGATACAGCGCTCGAATGGTATTGTTCCTTGCTTGATAATTCCATTTTCTCATTTGACCAACTTGTAGACCAATTCCTATGACAATTCAAAGCTAACATCGGATCTTGTCCGGTGGAAACAAGGTGATAATGAAAATATTACTAACTTCATCACATAGTATCAAGCACTTTTCTCATAAATTTCATATTTGCTACCCAATTCTGACTTGCAAAAGGTGTTCATAGGGAACTTGCAAAGGCCTTGGCAGGAAAAGTTTTCCCTTATGAAATACCCTTATTTTGCACTTTTGTGTGCAGCCGTATGAGAGTATCAACAGATGATAGTTCAGTTTAGGGGATCATCCTCCTCATGCCCCCATTTTGAAGGAAAGTCCATCGTATCGAACTTTAGGAAAGGTAAGGCTATTGTGAATGTAGTAGCATTGCGGATAACAACCTCAAATGTAATCGAAAGTTCACAAAGTTAGCAGAATCTTATTCTTCCATCTTGCAAAAGTAGTTGAAGGATAATATCATAACCTTGTAGAACCCTAAACCTCTTAAGGAACCTTACCCTAGTTGGTGTGATGCAAATACCTATTGTCAGTACCATCAGATTAACAGACATGATACCGAACATTATATGTGCCTGCATCACCAGATACAAAATTGCATTGAGGATGGTACTATTCATCTCAATGGAAGAAAACAAAATACAAATAAATTGATGGTGAAAGCGAATAGTGAATTGCAGCTATACACGAACCCTTTTCTGTCGCATTCTACCAACATGATTATTGATCTTGCTGATTCTGTCACTCAACCTAAGGCCTATGTTAACATGGTCACGGTTACTCCTACTAAGTAGCCTACAACCAGTTCACCAGATGTGACATTCACATCATGGGACTTTCCCTTAAACAACAAGCCCTCTCCCCTCTATATTCCCACTCGCCTCAATGGAAACATTGTGACAAGAGTCTCAGTGAACCTCGCGACTTGAATGAATGTAATTACAGAAGAGATTTTGTGGCTTAACTCACTACATGAAAAAAGAGTATGAAGAAACAAAATCTATCATCCATACACATGATGGTCTTTATCTGAATCCATATGGCTCAATAAATTTTTCTGTCCTAGTTGGACCTAGGGATGTTGACACAGTTTTCGATGTCATTCTGGAGATGGACCTATTCAAGATGAAGTTGGGCATACCTTGGCTAGCTTCCATGAATGGGATCACCTCTGTTATTCATAAATGTTTAAAGTTATCTCATGAAGGTGTTGTGCACATAGTGCATGACACTGGATACCAGCCTCTAGTATCTCGTGGGGGATATTCATTAGACCATTTTTGGCCTACCCAAGTTGGTCTGCTTCCTCTAAGAACAAACCTACTTTACAAAAACTATGTGAAGTATAAGACTAGGGACAAGGGATAGCCAAAATTGGCTCTTCCTATAGCATAGCAACCAGCTGCCTCCTCTTCTCGAAAAGGAAAGGAGAAGCTTACCTCCTCTCAAGCTAATTCGTTTACTCCCCTTTCTTGGGAGGAGTATTGGATGAGCAAGCCTAGCCTTTACCCATTAATTCTGATGATACCTCCTTAGTGTAGACCCAAGATCAAGATACCAGATCCCCCTACTGAGACTCCTAGGCCTTGGTATTATCTATACGGCAGAAAGAAGGGTTCTCGAAGGGAATTTTCTCTGCGGCCTCCTACCGCTTCTACTCCAAAAACAATAAGCAAGAAGAGGCCCATTGCTGAGGCACTTGAGCTGACTCCCATCATTGTTTCCCAACCTACTCCTGCTCGCATTCAAAATTTTGTTCCTCCACTGGAAATAGTTGTAGTGGAAACTCCCATGGCCGAGCAGGAGCCTTTTGTCCCTTTGTAGCCTCTGGCCTCTAGCTCGAAGAGTTGTAGAAACTGCCTTGCACACGAGCACAAGTGTCAGTGAAAGGCTCTCGTAGCTGAGTAGGCCACCTTGCAAAGGAAGGAAGAGGAGATGACAACCCCTATATCAGGGCCTCCTGTCGCGTCCTCTCTCCTCCCCTCTGCTTTAGTCCAATCTAGTTCAATCTCGCTTTCAGCTTCTGCTGAGTATGAATGCGTCTAACCCCAAAAAGGTGTAGGTGTTCATTTCTCCTTCGGTGGAGCCACCCTTGTTGATGTCCCTTCTGGATGTCTCGCCTTTCCTGAAACCCATAGATATGATGAAAACTTCAGTGGTATCTAATGCGGTTTTCTCCTCCTCTTCCTCTACACCTCTTGCCTCATCTGTGGGGAGTTCACATCCCCCAACAGAGTAGAAGGTGGAGAGTGGTCCTTCTAGTGATGGAGGATGTAAGAGAATTCCACTTCCCTAAAAGGTGGTCCCACGCTGAATTGTTATGTCCTAGTGACTGAAACAGTCCCAGCTTCTCCTGAGTTCATCACCACTCCTAAATCATTCGATGAGCCTAGCAGTGAATCTCAGGCACATCCTTCTTCGTCCGTTGAGGTAAAACATGGCACTCATGTAAAGTGCATGTTTAGCTCTCTAGATGAAGTTTTGTCCTTATTAGTGATTTTCACAAAATTGTTGACCTTAGCTCCACAAGAGCTTAGTGAAGGAGACCTTGTGAGGCCTTCTTCCTTAGCCCTTGTTACGGGAGGGTCAAATTCTCCTCCTCTTAATATTCCACCACTGCAGGCTCATCCTCCTTCCCCCTACAATAATCTAGAATGGGAAGCAAAAGACCTCTTGGTCGATCAGTGTTAGGGGTGGGCCCCTTCTTTATCTTTAGAGTAGATGTGTGTGTGTGTTGTGATGTGTTCCCCCATGATCATGCAATGTGTGTCTAGATGACCCTTGTCACCCTTGTTGGTGCTTGGATACAAGCATTTTTTTTGTGTCATAAACCTTCTTCTATTTGTATCATCATTCTTCCATGTTGTGACTTGACTTTTAGCAAATTGGGGACGATGCAAAGCATTGGGGGAATTTAGGCTTCCCTTCCATGTTGACCCATTTTTTACTTTTCTTCTTGTGCATTCTTCACATGGTCTAATACAGTAGGGGGTTGATGACAATTCATTTTATATACTAAATTATTATACTTATATATATTTATGAGTAATCTTGACCCCAGAATATCATATCACCCATGTGCCCTTTGTTCGTAATGTTTCTTTTAGTTTTTCCTTTATCTTTCTCTCTTCTTTGCTTGAGTTTTCCCTTTCATGTGTGACAACACCACTTCTATAACATTTTTATTTTCAAAGAATGCATTCATTTCCAATGAATATTTTCTCAAGAATCTTTGCAAACCTTTTTCAAGGAATTGCATTCTCTACCTGAAACCTTAACGAAACATGTTTCCTTCATCATGGGTTCATAAAGAAAGAACTTGAAAACCTTCCCTTTGAGGTGGAAGCAGCTTTGACCTTCCCCTCACATGGGGGCATTTTCTTCCTTTCGAATTCCTTGATGAAGTGAACATCTTTCAAAAGGATTCCTTGGTGATGAATCGATTCGAGAAAGAAGCATCTCTCTCGTATTTTTGAACAGTGTGTCCCTTGAGTGGACCCCTTCTTTACATCGGGTTCCCAAGGGACCCCTTTGAAACCTTTCCAATCTATTGACATTCTGCGTGACTATCTGCTTATTTGCCTACGTGGTAGCTTTCTGACATGTTCTACATGTGGGTAGACATGTCGCTTTATAGGTGCACCTATGAAGATGCTTTATGACTCTGCGGAGTCTGCTTTCTTTTGGTTTCCTCCATTTGAGAGATCTTAGGGTATACCTCCCTATAGGTTTGTGGGTCTGTAGGGCGCTTCTTCTGAGCTTCCTCCATGTGAGAGATCTTGGGGGTGGCTCCCTTACAAGTTTGTGGGTCTGTAGGGTGCTTTTCTTTGGGTTTCTTTCATGTGAGAGATCTTGAAGGACACCTTCCTTCTAGGTCTGCAAGTTTTTAAGGCACTTTCTCAACTTCCTCCATGTGAGAGATCTTGGGGGATGCCTCCTTGCAGGTTTGTGGGTCTATAAGGTGCTTTTCTAGGTTTCCTTCATGTGAGAGATCTTAGAGGATACCTTCCTTGCAGGTTTGTGGGCCTGCGAGGCACTTACTTCTTGGGGATTCCTTCATGTGAGAGATCTTGGGGGTTGCCTCCTTGCAGGTTTGTGAGCCTGCAAGATGCTTTCATTCTATAGCTTCATAGTTCTACGGGGCTATGAAGTCCTTTACCTGTCCTGTACTCTCGAGTTCGCTAGATTGTGGTCTTCTTCCTCAACAGTTCAGGTATACATTTCTAACCCTACTACCTTTTTGATCTACTTTACTGAAGCACTCATCAGTATTCATGCTCACTAAAGTGGGGGAAAAATGTATAGGCACGAATTTTCACCCCTTATGCAAATTCCCCTTTTACACTTCCTCACCTTAGAAAACCAAATTTGAAGGAAAATTTCCACATCAGCCCGATGCCTTCGTTCCACTTGGTGTTTGTCTTTTATGTCGGTAGAAGAATAACTGTCAGGGACATCCACATAGCACATAGATGTTTGCATGGCATACTTATGTCCCTGATGGATTCTTGCATCTAAAGTTGGCAGAGGCATTACACTTCCTATTGGGAATGGTTTGTAATGTCCCTCTTCGACCAACCGACCTGAAGATGCCTTATTCTTGCTCATTCTTTCTTCAAATTGATTCATTCAATTCATTTCATCCTCTTGCAATCTCTAAGAATTCTAGCAATCACTTCTTGCATTCTCAAGCATTTCTCAGCCTTCATTCCACTCCCAAGCAGGACTTTGGCACTTTATAGCAACGGCAACAACACTCCATCAACTCCGTAGAGAAAGTGTGGAACAAGCCATTGCAACAAGGGCTTGAGGTTTTGCAACACCTCCCTTCATCACAGTTGAGGCTATGGTGACTATTCAAGTCCTCTTTTTTCCTCCATTAGCTAATGAGCTCTTGCTGGAGGTGGTAAGCATTTTCAGTCCTCTCCTCTACGATTTGGTTGAGTAGCACTTTACTATTTTGTAGTGTTTATTGTGTTTTCTACTTTCTTGTCTCCTTTATCATACATTTCTCTATCATTGCTATCTTGTTTGTTCGTGGAGGTGGAAACACCAAAACGAGGGTTTGACTGAGGCAGACCCCTATACAACCCCCAACAATTTTCCCTCTTTCTTGTGTGTAGGTGGATGTGCATTTGGAGCTAGCTAGCGAACAGGGTCTTTTGTGAGATTATCTTTGTCACCCTAGCTTTAATATATCTACTTTATCACATTCGTTTGTATTTCTCTTATTTCAAAGTTATGTTTTGTTCTCTTAAAAATCACTAGGTAGGTCGTCAGCTCATTTTCTGGTAGTTCTTACTGTATTTTTTGTCCTTTGGTCATACGGACACTAGTGCACCTGAGAGACGTTAGCGCGCCGCATTGTCATCCTAGAACCATGCTTCCATCCTCAGGCAGAGAGCTACTTGAGGTATAGTGTTGAACCTGAAAACTAGCTTGCCTAGCCCCATTCTCGATTTTGGGTCTACAAAGTGATTGAAGGACCTTATAGTCCTTGTGTGCACTGAAACGAATGATTCTATGTACCAGGATCACTATTCCATCACAACACATCAATAGAGTTGTTTCATTTTGAAAACAAAATCATAAAATAGATATCTACACTACTCAAAAACAAAAAATTCTTTCAAAGAAACTAATCTCTATTGCACTCATATCATTCAAGACTTTGTGCTAATATTTAAAATGCTCTCAATAAAAGCATGTGCACAAAGAGCTATGATGAATGGAGGTTCAAAATGGAATGCAAATATTCTAAATGGGAATGCAAACAAACCAAATGCTGAAAATAAAATGCAAAGCAAAAATTATGGATCTCAAAATCTTTGGAGATGCAAAAAGCATAGAGCTGCAATGAAACGTGGAGCTAATACAAAGAAAACATGGATGTCAAAATGAGAGAGAGTTGTGCTTAAATGGGCATTCTCAGGGTGAATCTGGATTGTATAATGAATGTGGGACAAAAGATTGGCTTGGAGGAAAAATATCCCACATGCATGAGATGGGTAAGATAAAAGATTGAAATGGATAAATGCATGTAAGTGGTAAATGAATAAATTAATGAATATGTGTAATATTTTAATGGTTAAATGAATATGCAAATGTATGAATATTTTATAATGGATAAATTATTGTGAAAATGGGTTTAGTGAAAATGATTATGGACATGGGGTTTATGAGTATAATATTCTAGTGATTATGATTTTATGAGATGGATAAATATTTATAAATGATTATGCAATGGTAATGCATGAAATATGAATATGAGATGAATGGATAAATGGATTTATGCAAATGGATCAATAATGGATAGATTATTAAATGATTTAATGGAATATGCAAATGATATTTTAGTGATTAATGCATAAATGGTAAATGATAAATGATTAAGTGATTTTATGAATAATGCTTATAGATGCCTATAAATGCTTATAATATGAATAAATGGTTATAATATGGAGATATGGTTATGCAATGGTTAAATTAAATATGCAATTGATTATGAAGAAATTTTTTATGTGTCTACATTTTTTCCTCTTTGAGACAATGTAGCTTGTCGCGTTGTTTCAAAGAAAAATTGATCAATTGATAAATGCCCCAGAGATACCTTGATAAGGATAATGACGAATATGATATGCCCCCTCGAGAGATTAATCGAATGACTTGTGATAAGATTTATCTCTCGATTGATTACAATAAAATGATTAGATGATTGACATTGCGCAAGTGATTAAGAAGAGATGTACAGTTGATGTGTGTAACTAGACAATTGATGGAAATGCTCAGTATAGCCGGGTTGACAAGTTGATTAAGCCAATTGAGTAGATTAAGGTAATTGAGATTGATGCTTACACAAGACAAGTTGATACAATGATTGATTGATTGATTAAGGGGACATGATATTTCAAGAAGCATGTTGATTGATTTGAGATTTGATTCAAGCGACATATATCAGTTAGACAAAGCAATTGATTGATTATCTGTGACAAGGAAGATGAACAAAATGATGAAGAGAAAATGAGATAGAATGGTAATGCAAGAAATGATTGATGAAAGGTAGAATGCAAGGTGATGAGAACTCTTGTGCTTTTTAAGTGCTTATATCATCATAGAGCTTATTATGTTGCAAATTAGTATAAGCGTCTAGAAAACATGAACTTCGAGACAACCTGAATACTATTTGCATTTTTATTTAGCAATGAAGTATAAGCATCTAGGTATAAGGACCTTAGATGACCTGAATACTTATTGCATGTAAGACACTATCAGATAAGGAATGCTCTCATCCATAGTAGACTCATAGGTCCTCGATGGTTTTGAATAACCATGTCCTAAGACAAGTCATCTTGTGAATAAGAAACAATTCACAGACAACAAACAAGTGAGCATGCCCCATCCTCACCTCTCTAGTCCAAGGCATACTCGAGAAGCTAAAAGACATACCACCAAAGATAAAATCATAAAATAATCAAAGATCAACAAACAAAAAAGCATCATGCTTCAATGTAGATCTGATTCTTGTTACAATTTATGTGTTTGGCTGGATTTGTAAGATGGGTTGATATGTATGTTATAATGTTTACTTGATTTTTGATCCTAGCGTGGTTTGATTTTGTTGGAATTCAAAGTTGTGTGATGATCTGAAAGTGTCACTGTTTAAGGATTTTTGAAGTTGTGATTTTTTTTGGATTTTCAAAATATTTGAATTTTTTAATTTTATTTTTTGGAATATGTGATTTTTTTCAAGACATTTTATGATTTTTTTGGATTTTTTAGGACATTTTACAATAGAAAGAGACGAATCATAAGTGAGAAAACAGACAAAGAGGGTAGTTTCTCTGACCGTGAGATGTTTCAATATCCTAACCCATAGCTAAGGTTAAGGGAATGCCCTAGTGAGGAATAGGACCAACCTAGTATGCATGGCAAAGCGAGCAAGCAAGGGGAATGTCTTACAATTCACAAGCCATGGTGAGTGTGAAAAGGGCATTTTGAAGTGGCGGATGAATGAAAATGGGATGAAAAGATCAAGTAGAGCTCCAAAGGAAAGAGGAGAAAATCCTCTACACATGGCGTCGATTTCTCGATTTTCACCATGGTACTTGCTTAATGTGCCACCAAAGTGGTTTTCACCATTAAACGAATTGATTTCTCTTTACTCTTTTTTTTATATTTTTTTCAAGACTTTTTTCCATTTTTTTGTATTTTTTTATGACTTTTTTTCCATTTTTTCTATTTTTTATTTTTTTTAGGATTTTTCCTAGCTTTCTGAAGCTAGGTATAGAATTGATAAGCACCAGATACATAGACTACCTTGACTGCACCATGATCTTGTGTGGATAACCATGCTGGATGAAAGGACCCGATCAGGATGAGGAGTATGAGTGGCAAATATGAAGGATGATAGAAAGAGGCTATGGTAGGATCCCTAATGTGCATACTATGTGGGCCATCAAGCTTCAACTGAAAAGGAGCTTGGGAAACCGATGAGCTAGAGTATGTGAAGGGATCAGATCATCAAAGGTACATTGAAAGACATCACCAATGGTGTGGTATGATGGATATGTGAGCGTGGATGGATCGAACGAAATATATGGTATGAGTGAGAATGATGTGGATGGAGATCTTGGATCAATAAGCTCTTTTTTTGAAATTTTTCCTTGATAGATGCCCCCAGTGATTTTTGATGGAGAGGCATACTTGGAGATTGATTTTTGCTCATTTTCACTTTTGACTTTTATTTTTGATTTGTCTAATAGCTTTTGATTTTGGCTAGGGGACTTGTCTTGATCTTCTTTTGTTTTTTATTTTTCTAATAGCTTTTTATTTTGGCTAAGGGACTTTTCTTAATCTTTCTTTCTTTGCATGCTTTATTTTGCTTCTGGATCTCCATTTGAAAAAGGCACTTTTACCTTTGATTCTTGAATTATATCCTTTTTATTTTCTTTGGGTGATACTTGTTGATCCATGTCCATGAGGTGGATGGATGTGGGTGAGATGGATGAAATAGGCAGGGTGATAGGAATGTTTAGTGAGCGAATGGGAGTAGCGATGTCATCAACAAAGTCTTTGGGACTATCCTTTTTGGTACTGCTAACATTAAAGGAAGCTTGCACATCCTTAATGACTTGGCAAGATGGCTTAGTAGAAGCGACAATAGGAGATTCATATCCTAGCCTAGGGCAGGCGTGATAGAAGGATGATGATTCAAAAGATGTGGAAGGATAATCTTGGATATCTTCAGTAAGGTTATGATAAAAGAGTGGGTTATCGTAGATGGCATGGCCAATAGGGGGTTATCATAGATGTGAAAAGCTTGAGTGAAAGCAGATATGGCAAAGGAAGGTGTATCATCAGGATCCCAAAATTTTTCATTCCAAGCACAATCATCTTTTTGTGTTCCTTCTATAGCATTCTTGACATGATTATTGGAAGTTTGACCCTTCTCGACGACATTAGCAGTTTCTTTTGCTGGTAAATTATCCATACGGTATTCTCCACATCCCATATCATGGATTTGGACCTTGGTGCTTGATGGTGCGATAAATTAAGTGGATGACTTAGGCATCTGTGGCTTGCCATAAATGTGGGGAGATAAAGGTAGCTTTCCAAGACAAAGAGCACGATCTAGGGTATATTCCCCTACTCCTTGTTCTTTCACTTGTATTTTAAGCTAAACTTCATTGGATTTTGAGGTGGATGCTTTTAAGGACTCGAGATCAACATATGCTTGAGAAGGAGGTGCTTCACAATTGCTTGGGATTGTGATTTTAGTTTTAGGACTTAGATTTTGGAAATACATGAAAGGATTAGGATTTCCTTGTACTGTGATTTCAACACTATTGTGTGGGAATTGCACTGATGGCATGTAGAAGGTACTACTTGCATTGCATGAATCCAAGGTCTTCCAAGGAGAATATTATAGGTCAGACGGAGATCAAGGACTTGGAAAACCACATCCTTTACCATAGGGCCAACTCTGATCGATAGAGTAACTGATCCCTTAGACAAGTGTTCCTCTTCATCATATTCCTTTATGGTGATCTTTTTCCTTGGATCAACTGCATTTTCAGAGAACCCTAATTTTTTAATCATTTCTTGAGTACAAATATTAATATTTTCTCCTCTGTCTATCAAAACTCGCTTGATCTTAACATTATGGACAAGGACATCAATGTGTAAGGGTGCATTATGTGGTTGTCGGATGGATAAATCATCATTCTCAGTAAAAGTGAGTGTGAAGAGAGGTGATGTGTCCCACCATAGCTTGGAATTGATCTACATGTAGGTCTCTAGGCACTGTAGTAGTAGCAAGTGCTTTATCTAGGATAACTTTATGCTCAGGAGATAGGCATAGTAGCTCAAGTATAGAAATTTGCACTGATGTTTTTCCTAAATGTTCTATGAGGTTGTATTGCAAAGCTAGTGCAGTGGGTTTTGAATTAGGACCTCTAAGGGTAACTGTGCCTCTACGGGTAGTAACATTGCAATCAGATTCTTTTCCTTTTATGATGAAAGTGTTTACATGGTTATCAGCCTCACTGATGTTATTTATGGTATAGTCATACTTAGTAATGTAGACATCTAAATTTGGACACTTAATTTATCCAAATTCATCCCATTTCGTCTTATTTTCGTTAATTAAGTAATACTACTATTATTTAATTAATAAGCTTTAATTCTATCAAATCCCTAAGGTATTTAATCAATAATACCTTATCTCTTTAATCCTCCTTCCATCAATTGAATTAAATAAATATTCCATTTATTTAATTCCCTTCATGTCACATCCTCCATCATTTTTATCTTATCCTAATCCATCTTCTAATCCCATCATTAGGATGTGCACATGCCTAATCCTTGATTAGGATGTGTCACATCCTCCAACTTTTGCAAGTTGGCCTCTAATCTCTCTTAGCCACCTAACCCTCCTCTAATCCTTCATTACTCTTCCCCATGCGATCTTTGACTTGTCACATCAAGTCACATGTGAAATCTAACTCTCTTCTAATCTTCATTAATCAGTCTAATCAAGTACTTGCACAATCCTAATCACTTAATTGAGTCAAACCTATTAAAGGTTTTCTCCTTTTGGGCAAGGCACTCCACTTTCCCATGTGAATTTTTAATTCACTTTTAATCCCCCAATGCACTCAAAAGGAATTTTTAATTCCTTCACTCCTTCCCACATTTCCTCTCTCTATTCTTTATTCTTTCCCATCTCCCCATGAGAATATTTGAGGAATTTTTAATTCCTCACATGTCCTTTCACCCACATGGGGACAAGCACCTCCTTTATGAGGAGATCTTGACCCAATCCCTATGGTCCTTTGAAGTACATCCATGTCATGTACTTCTCTTCCACCTCATGTCCACCTCATCTTTCTTAAGCCTCTCCCCTTGCCACATGTCAAGATGTGAGGGCTTGTGAGTTCTCAACTCACCTTAGCCCTACATCTTGATCATTGGTGGATCAATCTTGGCCATCCATCTCTTCTAGGAATTCTCAAAATTCCTATAAATACCCCCTCTTTTCTCTCATTTTGGGAGAGATCATTTTGCTAGCCAAACTCTTGCAATTTTATTTCTCAATCTATACTTAGCCATTTTCATGTTTTCATCCATTCCTATCCATCCTCACATCATATCTAGTTTGCATCTTGTGCCATCCAAGGAGCATACACATCAAAGATCGAAAGGCCAACCAAAGGATCGATTTGAGACAAGGTATAATGTTCCATTTGTTGCTTTTTATCTTGTGTTGATTCCAACTTAGGTTAATCTTGAGGTGTAGGTTGTTTTGGTGTTTATTTGCACTCTTTTATTTGCTGCTCATTTTCTAACACTTACATTCGACCTGTCACATTTCTGGCACGCCCGGTGGGACCCACAAATGAGTCTTTTTCTTTCACGTTTGTTATTTTTTTGCATTTTTGTAGGTCCGGGTTACAAAGTGGTGGACCTGTCCTTACAGAGTGGCGGACTTGTCCTTCTGGTGGCAGACCTGTCCCTCCGGTGGCGGACCTATCCTGCTTTGGCAGACCTGTAGACCTGCCCCCCCGGCATGACTATCTCCTCGCTACACCCCTCTATGAGTGGACCTGTCCTTATGTTGTGGCGGACCTGTCCTTCTACTCTTTCTTCCCGAAGCCACCATTTCCACATTGTTTACCTGATTGACTCCGTTCAAAGGAAGTTATTCTTATTTTTCCGTGCTCTTTCCAACGATATATAACACTTGATACTTTTGAGAAGTTGGTCGGGGCACCTTTTTCTTCTCCAGTGGCGGACCTGTCCTGCTTTGGCGAACCTGTCCTTACAAAGTGGTGGACTTGTCCTGCTTTGGTGGACCTGACCTCCCGAAGGTGAAATTTCAAGTTTTTACCAATTATCCTTTGGTAAATTAGGCACATAGTTTAATTAGAGGGGTCAACAAGCCTTGTTTGGCGTGCTTGTGGAAGGCTATTTGATGTATCCAATCCCCTTGTGCCATTTGGCGATCCTGGGTGACAAGAAATCATAGCTTTCCAAGTCCTTGAGTCACCCCATTTTTCATTTTCTTAGTGGGACCTGCTTGGGGATTTCATCACCCCAAGGGACGATTCCAACCACGCGTACCGGCGGGGTATATAAAAGGGGAGAGCAAAAGCTGTACCCCAATCCAACCACGTTGTAATTGGCGAAGCGTCGGGATGACGTGAAGAGTTGGTCCGAGCCTTTAGTATCTCGCTAAGGTTCCCGACTCACACTTGTAACAGGTTGGTGTTCACAGTTTGGGCCTCACGTACCGGGTGTATATCGAGGACTCCTTAGCAACCATGTTCAACCTAGAGTAGAAAAATTTGTTGGCCATACCTGTTTCTACTAATCTTAGGGTTGTGCTATCTAAATTGTCTTTCTCGTGCAAAACTAGTCATTATCAATGTTTGCTATATTTTGGGTCCTTTGCCTTACCCATCCATCAAAAAATCGAGCTTAAACTTATCCTTTGGCGGACCTGTCCTTATGCTTTGGTGGACCTGTCCTTATGCTTTGGCGAACCTGTCCTTACAGAGTGGCGGACCTATCCTTACAGAGTGGTGGACCTGTCCTTTTTCTCTTTCTTCCCAGGGTTGCCATTTCCACACCGTTTATCCGATTGACTCCGTTCAAAAATAGTTCTTCTCAGTTTTTCATGCTCTTTCCAACGACATATAACACTTCATACTTTTGAGCAAATTTTTCTCTGGTGGCGGACCTATCCCTCTGGTGGCGGACCTGTCCCTCCGGTGGCGGACATGTCCCTCCAATGGCAGACCTGTCCTTCCAGTGGCGGACCTGACCTTCTAGCGGTGGACTTGTCCCTCTGGTGGCGGACCTGTCCCTCCGGTGGTGGACCTGTCCTGCTGTGGCGAACCTGTCCTGCAGTGGCAGACCTGTCCTTACAGAGTGGCGGACCTGTCCTTCTGCTCTTTCTTCCCGAGGTCGCCATTTCCACACTTTTTATCCGATTGACTCCGTTCAAAGGCAGTTCTTCTCATTTTTTTTTGCTCTTTCCGATGATATATACCACTTCATACTTTTGAGAAGTTGGTCGGGGCACCTTTTTCTTCACCATCTGCCTCCTCAAGGGGGGGTATACCCTACCATTCTCTCTGTTTACTCGTTCTGAGTAAACTCTCATCCATTTAACACATCCTTTCATCATTCAGAACTCTGGTTCTATCATTCTGATCATCTATTTACTAGTTCTGAGTAAACATTCATCCATTCAACACATCCTTTCATCATTCCAAACTCTTGTTCTATCATTCTGGTCATCCATTTACTCGTTCCGAGTAAACATTCATACATTTCACAGTCCCTTTCATCATTTTGAACCCTCGTTCTATCGTTCTGATCATTTGTTTACTCATTATGAGTAATCGTTCATCCGTCCCGATCAACCATTTGCTCATTTTGAGTATTTGTTCATCCATTTCTATCATCCATTTCTCCAATTAAATCATCGCTTTCCCCATCCAAATCCCCTGGACTTCATCTCGGGTTGTTATCCAAATTGACTGAAGTGTCTGATCTGATCGTCATCATTAACATCCTCTTAGGATTGTCACCCATCCTAAGTTAATCATCATCGTCGACCCAATCAATCCATTTTCAATCTCAAAGTGGATTTGGTGCCGCAATCATCCATTCATCCTTTAATCTGATCAATCAGCATCCTAAGTCATCTAAGATAATCTCTGAATGGGATTTGTAGTCTCTTTCGTCATCAATCAGTTGATCTTATCAGCAATCATCGATCGATCTTATCTAATCCAATCCAATCGCATCCCTATCCAATCACCTTCGACCCAATCAATCTACTTCCATCTCAAGGCAGATTCGGTGTTGTAATCATCCTTTGATAATCAAATCTGATCATCAAAATCAATCCCATCATATCATCCAATCATCCTAATCTGAGCTTTAATCCAATCCCGATCTGAGCTTGTCCTAAATCCCGATTTGGGTTTTTGTCCATTTCCATCCAAAATCTTTATCCATCATCTTTATCCTTTCATCATCATGAATTCTTATCCTCCATCAATAGTGGTCAAGGGAAACCCTAATTACGTCAATGATGATAATGAAAGTCTTGTTGATCAAGAGGTATACGACATAGATCCCCTTGACACTATCATTGCTAGTAAGCTTTCTCCACCCACATTCCAAAATCCAATCACCCCATTAAGTTATCCCATCATGTCTTCATCTATGCCTAATCACACTCCTTATGCTACCTTTGACAAGGGATGTCCACCATATCCATCATATCCTTCATCTACATCATCCCCTTATCCTAGTTTTCCATCACAATACCCCTATCTTGATCCCCCATCCACATCCTCTTATCTCAATCCTTCATCCACATGTACCCACTACCCTAATCTTCCATACCAACCGCCAAATTCTAATCTCACATTCACACCTTCCTATCCTAGTCAAAACACACCTATCAACCTACCCTAATCCAACATCTGATCTCCCAGCATTAATCCAACACCCACATCTCCCATCCTAATCACCATCCCAATACCTTATTACAAATACCCATATCTTCACTAACGATCCAATCGTCTATGTCATCCCATCCTAACCCCCATGCCCATATCCTTACCTTTAATCCTCATCTGCCTTAATCTCCATCTAACTTAGTCCACTAATCCATAACCTTCATCCACCTTACCGCCATCTCAACTTAGCGATTCAAGTTTCTCCACGACTTATAACAAAGGAAACATCTCCACTCCACACATTGCGCCGTGGAACCATGCCATCCCAACCGACCATGGTCAGTAGGTGACGAGACCCTTTCCATCCAACACCTATCATTGATGATACCATCACATCCTCTGAATCCACTGAGTCCCCATCTCCTACCATCACATCCTCTGAATCCACTGAGTCCCCATCTCCTACCATCACATCCCCTGAATCCACTGAGTCCCCATCTCCTACCATCACATCTACCAAATCCATTGAACACCCACCCCCTACTCCGAGAGCTATTGAACCTATCAACGACATCCAATCCACTTCCTCCACTCCTAGTATCCATCCCCAGGAATATTTTGAATCCTCTATCCTTCCATCTCCCCAACTTGAAGAGTCCCCCCATGACTCCATTATCACGCCTCCTGCACAAGATGAGTCATGCCAAAAGCCTGATCCAAAGCATGCCAACATATCCCCTCCTCCAGATCAAGATCCTACCATCCCATCTAGTCTACCGCAAGATCACAGGCCCCCATCCATTCCATCCCATGATCCTCTTGACATTCAAGATTCTACCATTCCATCTCTATCTCCATTGCATGAGCCTGCTACCACAAAATCAAATCCTATCATATCCCCTACTCCCTCTCCAGATACCACCCATCCAAATGCTTCTATCCCATCATCTCCTCAGGATCCCCCATCATCGCCTAAAAATGCTATCCCCACACCACTTGCATATCCCCTTGGTACTCTCACATTCTTCCATGGTGGCCTCCTTGCAAAAGAAAAACACAGTGTATATACCACCCATCATCCCCCACCTAATAATGGACTCGCATCATGTTTTCAGAATAACAAAAATCCTATCATGGATCGAATGCTCAAGAACATGAACTATAAAGGAAAAGGTCTAGGCCTTCACGAGCAAGGTATTTTAGAGCCCATCCAAGTCAAAGAACAAATCTGCATGCAAGGTCTTGGATCTATTCCCCAAGACTCACACCCAAACACACGTTGGTAACTCAGGGGCGTCTCAATGAGCCTTTCCAAAAGAAATGTCGGTTTTCCCATCGCTTCCACCAAATCATGTGCCGCCATCTCCTCCTCTATCGTATCACCTCAAAACAACTGTCTATTCCTCCTTCATCGCTTCCATCCATTTTTGGGTCCTTACATCCCTCCATCCACTCATCTCTCTCTGCCCTTCATTCATCTACTCTATCCATCTTGGGTCCATATATCCCAAGATCATCTCCTCCATCTCATCCTTTCACCCATCCAACACCTATACATGTCATCCATCATAAACATCCCTCTCGCATATCCCATAATTAGGATCAACAAAGGCACATACCTAAACATCTCAACACCTATACATGTCATCCATCATAAACATCCCTCTCGCATATCCCATAATCAGGATCAACAAAGGCACATACCTAAACATCTCCCATCTACACGTAATCCTCATACTCCTATCTCCATTGCTCCACATCATCCATCTTCTCACACCCATCCCATTGCTAGTACGAGCACTTTGGATGCCAGAGGAAAAATGCATCAATCTAAACACCCACATGAATCTAAAGCTTCCCATGTCCCCTCTAAAAGACATGGTAAAGAAAAGAAAAATAAAATCCAAAATCAAAATCAAATATATAGCTCGCATAGAGCCACCAAAGAAAAGATCAAAACCATGTGGATCCCAAAGAAAAAAGATGCAATGCCATCAAATGAAAAATATGTAAGAACATCCAAAGTTGCTAATCCAAAAGCTAATTATACACCCCTTTCATCTCCTAAATCTGTTTTGGGTCCCTATGTCCAGAAATTTGCTATTCCATCTCCTCCATTATCCCCACATTCTCCATCTATTAGTCCCCTTATCTTTTCACATTCGTCACCACATGTGCCAATGTTGGTCCTAAACTCATCTCCCCATCATGTATCCACCCCATCATTCTATCCATACCATTTCCAACATCCCACCCATTATCCCCCGTATCTTCCCCACCAAATCCCTCTCATTCATCCTCTAGCA